>JAXCEX010000087.1:0-97120 GCA_038382965.1 Ceratocystis huliohia | reverse complement strand
GGCAGTGCATCGGTGGCATACACTGTTCTCGTTCAACCCTCAACAAATGGGAGATTTTGTCTTTTGTCGAGGGGATGGACGGCCGACCTCAAAGGTGCCATCCCGAGGGTTGTAGGAGGGAAGGTTGGCTGGTCGGGTCCCGGACACCGGTTTCTTTACATACATAATGTCAAATAAGGCAAGATCGGCCAGTGTTCAATGGCAAGATGGCCGAGTTGGTTATGGCGTCAGGTTAAGGTCGTTCCTTAACGCAAAGTTTCCTGATGGAGAAATCCGCCTGGGTTCGAGTCCCAGTCTTGTCAGTTCAGAGCAGACGGGTCCGGCAATGTCCAGGACTTCGTCATTCTTTTTAACGAGTTTCATTTTATTTGGTTGCTAATCTCACAGCCTAGTGGAGTGGTTAGATATAGTTTTTAGTCTTGCTAATAATTCTTTACAGTCTTTGAATGCTGAGATTGACTTAGGTAGTAAGGCTACCTACTATGATATGAGCTAGCTTAACCGGATGATTGGCGCTGTGTTTTTTTTTATATCTTGCTTACATTTTCTTTGTCTGTAAGTATCCTCCAATGCTTCCGTTTCTTTTATACTTTGATGACAAGAGCGGAAAACCAGTAACAGGGAAGCGACTACGCTTGATTGAAACTTCATCGATAGGGTTAGTTAGTACGTACCATGGTTGTTTACAGTACTAGGAAGAGTTACGTCACTATAATAGTCGAAGCTAGGTTACATATATATCACCAAAGTTTCTATCCATTGCCAATTCTACATGACAGGTTACCCTCGTTCTGTTCCTGGCCTGCTTAGGCATTTGTAATTGGGAAAGTAGGGGAGAGAATCACAGGGGATGGATGTCTTGGAATGGACGACGCACCCACCCCTCTTGCTTTATGTGCGTTTAAAAGTTTGTTTATTTGCATTATTTAACGTCTACTGACTGGTTTTCCACAGCAATACGACGGCATGTTCTGGACGGAAAAAGGTAAGAAGACATGATAATAGTCGAAAAAGAAAAAAGATATTGCTTCCACGCGGATTCGAACCGCGGATCTTCGCATATCTGTAATCGATGGATTACAAGTGCGACGCGTTACCCCTGCGCCATAGAAGCTTGGAGTTACTTGGGCTGCTGACTGGGCCGCTAAAATGGGTATAAGTATGCGTATAGCTGAAAAAAAAAAAGCCGTCAGTTCATTCTAGTGACGTTAAATATATTCAAGTTCAAGTTCATTCTAGTTAGAGTAGACGTTGAATACAACAACAACAACAACAACAACAACAACAACAAAAAAGCCAAAAAAAAAAGTGTCGTTTGATTTCTCAGATCCCCATAGACGTTAAATGCATCCAATTTCTAACTTAAAGAACATAAATTGCAAAATAATCCAGTAACAAAAAGAAAACACGTTACAATCAGGAAGGTGATCAGCTGCGTGTCGTTAGATTTTAGCGATTTTCATGATCGTCGAATACATTCAATTTTAATTTCAAAAAAAAGAAGAAATTAGATGTAAAAAAGGAACAGCAGACACTTGCAATACAGACACACTCGCCCAGGAGTTCCACTGGAAGATGATATCAGCCAGTTACTCCCATCTGGAATACACTGCCGCATTGCTACAAAGTAACAGTGGGTGATGCTCGAAAATACTATACAATGGAATACTAGAAAGGAGCCGTCTTGGGACCTATCCGCACTTCATGAGGCAGCAGCCATCTAAGAAATGGAAGGATAGACCATGTGCCTTTGGATGCCCATACTGCCGGCTTAGCTTGGTCGTTGCTTGAGGGTGGTTCCCAGACTACACTAGGATGTTGTCTTGGCTTCATTATGTTTATAGCTTCAGACTTCAGGCTCCAAGCTATAGGAGGCACAGTAAGCTTTTCAGAGGAGCATGCTACTTCCACTTCTAGGTTTAAAGTTTGTTTGAGTTTTCCATGGGGAGGTGAGGATGATAAGGACGAAGCTATTATACCGTGCTAGGGTCTATCCCCATGTTGAGAGCTTGTGGCCTTTCAGATCTCATCACCACACTACTACCCCGGCTAAATGATGCTATAGTCACAAAGCAGCGGATACTGAAAAAGGATGGTAATAAACCGTGAGCTCTCGAACTTCCACACTGGCCGAGCTTTTGCCCTTGTTTCTAGGGCATCATTTCCTATCCCATCAGGATAGATCCATGTCCATCTTAGTACGCAGGCGACGAATGCCAACAGATAATATGTAGTTAAGCCTAAGAAAACAGCAAGAGATAAAAGGGCGGTACCCCGTGGCGATCTCAAGTTCGACTCGCAAATGTGAGACATTAGGACAATACATTGAGAATCTACAGCCTAACAGGCTAGAAGGAGATGTCGAGGAGAGTGTTGAGAAGGCTCCCTAACAGCCCTTTAGACTACCTTTCAACTAAAAACGCCAGGTAGTTAATTGTAAAGATATAGGGCTGAGCTAGACAGATATCCAGTCTTCTTTTTCACAGATGACAGATAAAATGTTACACAAACATATGGCATAGTTCCAAACACCAGCTTCTATAGACAGGAGTCGTATCCCAAATTTTGGCTCTCCATTGCTGCAAGGCCCTGGTGCTAGTTACTGCTCATCATTTAAGGACACTTTTGATATCACTTGATAATCACAGCCCCTTAGGTTTGTACGCATGTTCTAGAAGTTTGGGAGGTCTAGAAGCTACATCCTAGGTCATGGCTACATAGTCATAAGATCTTAAGGCTAGTCGCTATCTGTTAGTCGAGAATGTTACTAGTATCATGTAGCGATCGTGGATCTGGCAGGCCTGTAAGTATACCCTGGAAGCCATAATCTGGATCTTGGCAATCTCTTACTCCACCCCTGATCCCAGCCACCGTCCGTTATCTAGGAACACCATCCGGTGCTGTTGAGCCTGATGAGAGTCTGTGTGCTAGCGATGGCTGCATCGGCGCGAGCATAGATGAAGCCCCTCTATATCGTAGGGTGATGATCAAGACTGTCAAACTATGTTTTTTTCGCATGTAAAGCAACGGGCCCTCCATCAAATAGAGGGCGCCGTCAATCAGGCCGGCGGAGGGAAACAAAGACGACGCAGAGGGGTTTCAAGGTACTTTAGTTCCGACGAAAAAACGTATGCGTCGATTCACAACACACGACCAAAGGCTTCAATCAACCCTCTACTATTCCCTCCGCCATACCGGGTTGAATCTAATTGAGTACACTTGGTATCTTTTAAATACCATCACTAGAACACAACTTTCCCGCTTTCCTCATCCAACAGGCTCAAAAGAAGGCTAAGTAGAGACGCAATGTGACATTCGGCTAGTATGTGATGTGGCTTTTGAGAAAAATATATTGGCTTTGATTGATTCTCTTTACTCCGGACTACATGTCTGGGTGTATAGCCACTGGCTATGCGTCCAAGGCAAGAAGATCTAAAAACTGCCCAAAAGTAGCACCTCTATCTATTTATGCTTGTCTACAGCGATAAACACACAAAGAACCGCGTATATAAATTAACGCACGATATAATCTACCGAATTTCGCTGTTTTCTACAAGCATGGTACATTCCAAACAACAAAAACAATCTTTAGTCTGAGATAGTTAAATAACGAGCGGCTTAAAAGCCTTCTTGCCCTTCTTCTTCTTCCCGTTCGATGGCCCTTCCTCGACTACGGGTGAATCATTTCCGGAAGCCTGAGAAGACGACCCAGCATTTCCACCAGTCCACGAGAAACCCGTGTCATGATTAACACCAAAGTCTCTGCGCACTGCACCACGGCCGTACCCAAAAATTGTAGTCTGGACTTTGGGCGCCGCAGGAAGTGCGGGAAAAGCGTCTTCGCCAGCCGCGTTCCGTGCTGTGGGGCGGACAGTGACAGGACGCGGAGCATTAGCAGCAGTAGGGCGAGCAGATGAGGATGAGCTAGACGAAGGCAGGGCGGGGAAGGCAGATGACAATGGCGGGCCTGAGTTTGAAGAGGGTGCAACCCAGGTAGCCACAGATGAGCTCTGCACAGGGGCAGGGCCGCCCAGGCGAGTGCTATTTTTGAGCTTCATCAAACGATTAGATGTTTGGTTTGACGTGCCGCGAGAGGAGCCAGATGTAGTTGAAACGACATTAGCCCATCCACTGGAGCTAGTGGTAGCCCCATGCATGCCGGACAGGCCAGGAAGCGAAGGGTAGTCTTCATTTACAGCGCGCCAAGCCTGTAGAGCATTGCGAAGGCTTTGAGTTCGTTCAGGATCCTCATAGAGCTCGGCCAGCTCTCTTACAAGGGTGCTGATGGCGTTTGCGGAGGAGTCGGAGCACAAAGTAAAGAGGGAATCAAGAAAATCGCTTGCTTCAAGAGTGCCGTTCTTGTAAGAGGATACATGTTCGCGGAAAGTTTGTAGCTTACGCTGGTCATTGCCTAACATGCCACTAGCACGCTCAATCACCGTCTGATGTTGAGATAGCTTGAGGCGCTGCTGGGGGCTCATGGAAGAAACATCGACATTACTAACCGGCCCAAGTGAGTCAGACGACAAAGCGGAGGCCGGAGGAGCGGGTCGGGATGGGGGAGGCCGAGAAGCTGGTGCCGATGGCTGAGATTGCGGGCGAGAGGACTCGCCATTGCGTAGAGCAAGTTGCCTGTGGAAAGCCGCTTCGTCACGCCGCATATGATGCGTAGGAGTGACTATAGGCACTTCTGCATTCGGATCACGCCCATGGCCGCCTCGGCCTGCTCGACGATTGCGGCTACCCTGGCTCTCGGCCTGGTATGATTGCCTATAGTCAAAATTGGACATGTCTACAACGCGGGCATCTCGTCTAACATCTTTGGATAGGGTATTCCCATGTTCCTCGAGCTGATGGGCCTTCAAGTCGACCTCAGACTCAAAAACAACGAACTTCTTCTCCATGCAGTTTCTGTCAAGACATAGGAAATGGTCTTTCATGAAATGCTTTTCAAGGCGTTCGTAGTCTTCAAAATAGTGAGGCTGTCGCGAGTTTTGGCGATCACAGATGAAACAGCGCTCATGCTTGTTACGACAATGTTCAAAGAGCTTATCGTCATCGTAGAACCGCTCGTTGCAGAAACCACATATGGGGTGGCCCTTGAAGCCTGACTGGTCTACAGCACCGGGCTTGTCATCTCCTTTGCGCATATGAGTTTCGAGACCTCTAGGCTCGTATAGGACGTGTTCGTGTGTGAAAACTTTTTTGTTTCGTGTACACAGATCACACATTTTTTTCGAATGTGTACTTTTGACGTGGCGATGAAGATCCGGTAGGCCGAGGCCAGCATAGTCGCAGTCAGGGTCAGGGCAGTTATACCGAAGAAGGAGGACAGTATCACCAACAATGTCTTCGTCAACATATCGAATTCCAATGTTCGAATCAGACGAGGAGATATCACTATCGGCGTAGTCCTGGTATTTTTTGTCGGGATCATTGGTGAAGATAACGTAGTCGGAAGGTGTCTACATATGTTAGAAATTGTCTCGACGGAAGGTAGTACATTCTAGCCCGGCCTATCTAGGACAAGATATCAAGATGACAGTGTACAAATGCCGCTTACTCTACAATGGGCACAGTCTTTAGTCTTGTACAGAGCACGCATACGAAGACTGCAGATGTGACAGGTGGTGTGGTTGCAAGGCGCAATGGAATAGTGCTGCACAGGGTTAGCGCAGATGAAGCAGACATCCTCTGAGGAATCTGAAGCAGCATCGTCAGCAGCTGGTTTAGTGGCGGGAAGCTTCTGCGCAGCCTTGGAGCTTGGACCCGGGACATTGCTGTTCTGCTTTGCATTGTTCTGTTCCTTATTTTTATTCTGGCCTCCCCGGCCACGACGTCCTCCGCGATTTCCATTGCCGGAACGGCCGCTGCTACGGTTGGCCTCAGTCTTGGAACGGGGTTGGCCCGAATTGGATTGAGAGTCGCCAGCCATCTGTGTTCTACGCTGAAAGACAAAGACAGAAGGTATGATGATAGAAGACGAGAGATCGAGATGGGATTACTGAAAAAGAAAACTTCTCCAATAGATTGGCGAGGAGAAGTGAGTTTTGGCTGCAGGTTGAGAGGGAGAAAATCTAAGCAAGACACTGCCGAGGTAAATGAGGGTCGCTATGTGCTGAAGATGCTAGATGGCAGTGAGCAGGAAGCTAATGAATGAAATACAATCAAGACTTTATGTAGTAGGACAAGTGACAAAGAAACATGATGATAGCCTTTTTTCGATCCCACCTAGACGCCTTAGACGTGGGGCACTCAATGACTAGGGTTAAAGCAGTTGCCGACTGCCGAAAATTAGCCGTGAGTCATAGTGACTGCCAGAGCTTTAGCTGTTCTGATTGGTGGGCAATTGGGACTGACGTTTGCGTAACATGAGAAGATGGCTGATGGCTCATATAGAGTCAATAAGAAGACGTTGTTATGCTGAGCCGTATCTGAGCTAACTGGCCTATGGTATGATTGACAGATAGCCTGCTAAATCTTTGGCGTTATAAGAGCACGTGACGATCAAGATTGCTTGGTAAAAGCTAGGTAGGAGTTGGGTAGAATACATCAAAGTTGGCAGCTGTACATATATTGATTTCAAACTGCAAATTTAAGAGAAGCAAACAAAAAACATCACAATAGCAAAAACAAAGCAAAGCACCATGGCCCAAGCAGCACGAGTATCCGAGGAATACATGAAAAAAGGTATAAAAACATATATTGAGGGAAGAAAGCATGACAAATAGGATTGATGGAGAGCACGCACATCTATAGCAGTAACTCAAGGGCAATAACGCGTGAAGCATGAAAGACAAATGACGTAACTAAAAACAAAATGAAGAGTAGATAAAACAAAAAACGATTGAAAAAGAAACGCCTGACACCAAGTATCCAAGGAGGCATCAATGGGCCTAAGAAACGCCAAGGGGAGAGGGTAAATGAAAAAAGTGGAATGAAAAAAACAAAGATAGAAAGAGATAAACAGAGCTTGCAAATGGCGGCAAGATAAGCATAGAGAAGAAGAAATGCAATGAATGTGGCAAGCCGCACCATCTTCATTCCTCTTCAATGGGATAAAGATGGCTTCCCAGATGCTTGTTCATTTGGAACATGTTGATATTGGCTTGCTTAAAGACAGCCTGCATCAAGTCGTCACAGCGGATCTGGCGCTTGTCATTGGGGTCCTGTAGCTCGTTACTTTTGATGTGCTCCCATATCTTTTTCACTACTTGGGGGCGAGACAGCTATATTAAGAGGTTCAAGTGTTAGCTGCACCAGTGTTGTGTTTAACATGTGGAGTGTGTAATCTGATATTACAGTAACGCTTACCTGAGGTTGGCCAACAAGCATGGCCAGCTGGTGACTAAGATTGAAGGGCTTCTGAAAGCCTGTGCCCTTCTTCGGCGGAGCATCAGGGTCACTTTCCTCTTCGCCGGAGACTCTCTTGGGTGTCTTTTTGCGGGGCGTGGACTTTTTCTTTGTGACCTTGCCGGACTTGACGCCGTTGATGCTTCCGCGAGTTGACCGCGCGCCACTAAGGCGGTTTTCTTGGGCTTGCAGCTCAGCAGCAAGCTTAGCATCGGCATCTTCAACGCTTAAACTGTGATTATGGGGCTTTGGCGGCTTAACATCATCCTCATCGGCATTACTATAAATCTGTCCGTCGGTATCGTTGGAATCAGTAGGTGTAGTCGGCTGGGATTGTGTCAAGGCGTCGAATCGAGTTTCGATCAAGTCTCGAATCGCATTCTAGTTGAATTGTTAGTTATGGATTTTGCTTCCTTTGTGGCAGCAAACCAGAGGGTCAATGTCAGTGCATGGAAAGTTTGTGTTGCCATGAGTCGCAAGCGCATGTGAATGAATGGACCAGGGCCAGCCTTGGCTTTGACGTCTCACAAAGCCTGGTGATGTTTGATGCGCAGCAGCAAATGGAATGCGAGATGGAGAGGCAAAATATCATAAAATAAAGGGCAGGAAACTTCATGGGCACTAATGCTTCCCAAGCGGTAGATATGAAAGGAAGTGTGGAAGGGAAGTAAGAGAAAGAACATGATCTACACATAATTCATAGCGTTGAACCCTGTGACGTAGGGAAGTAGAATGAGCATCACCTTTTGCGAGCTGAGATCTTTTCCGCCTAGGGCCTGCTCCAAGCCAGAGCGGATCTTTTTACGCGTAACGGTCTCAAGATCAGATATGTGAAGGATATTATCGACAATGGCGGTGTATTTAGAGATTTCATCGGCCGTAACTAGTAGGTAATCGAGACATGTTAGAGTGTTCATTACGGCAGACACGAGTTGAGCTGAGTAGAGGGCTCGGGCTTTAGGGGCGGCATCTGTTTTACGTTGCAGTATATACGGTGGGCTGTGGTGGCAGTCGATGCGAGACCCAAGCTGGAGCTCGGCAGACATTAACATAGATAGAAGCCAAAGGAGGTGGTTGCAAAGCCAAGAAACGGGCAACGAAGCACTAAAAACTTACGAGGATCGGACATGATTGTATAGTGTTTGGCAAAGAAGCACAGAAAATATCAAAAGGCAAAATTGGGATCAGGCTTTGAGCACGATGAGACGTATTATGATAAGGATGAGGGCGAGGATGAAAGGATGGCGATGCTAGGAAAAGTTTGAAGCACAGCGATGAAGACCAGCCACAAGTCGATGTCAAAAGCCCGCCCCCCGTGTAAAAAAAAAAGAGGATAAAAGAAGGATAAAAAAGAGAAGACGGCGCTTAAATGGCAGCGGCAGACAGTGCAGAAATAGAAAGAGGTGGAGAGATGGAGAGATGGAGGAAATCTCAAGGGGAAAATTGAAGAGAATGAGAAAGGATATTAAAAGCCGTTAGAGTATCAGCCAAGGCGGTTTGTAAAAGACGTAGAAGCTGAACTGACGATTCCGCGTGACTTGCAAACGAAATCAATCGGCTGAGAAAGTCCCAAGCAATAAAGAAAAATTAGAAACAGAAAAGCCGTGCAAAATATGACGGGGAAATCACTAGGAGGATAATTGAACCAACAGAAGAAAAAAAAAGTATAAAAAGACAAAGAACAAAGATCGCTTGCAGACCAGGAAATGCAAGAGCAAGCAGTGGCGCCAAGTTAGGATAGAGGTTAGTGTACGTTATGGTACGAGCTCTGTCTACGCTTTAGTGGTTCCTTGTTCAGGCAATTTACCTAGGCGATGATGGGACAAATACAAGGTCTAGAACAAGAGTGTAAATGGGTAGCAAAGAAGGGAAAAGAAAAAAAAAGAAAAAAGGAAAAAGGAAAAAGGAAAAAAAGAAAACGGCGTTGATCGTTAGATAGAGCCTAGGTCAAAAACTAGAAAGGGAAATCGCGTTTCTGGAAGTTGGGGCCGTGACCATCAAGCCGTCAAAGGGATTAGAGCTATGGGGGGTTCTACACAAGAATATGATAGAGAACTAGGACTTCGACAGAAAAACTAGCAACTGCACGAACCATAGCAAGCAACTTGCATTTGATAGATTAATCGAGATAGGGAAGCTGCTTGAAGTTGATGTATATATACAAGCGCGTTGCCAAAAATTGCTAGCAGGCTTGTGGAATAAGAAAAGCCTAATATCGAGGTATGCTGATTAGTCATCTCCATCAAAAATACAAAGGACAAAAAGCCCTTGCAACAAGTCCCGCGTTTGGCGTAGACCAAGGAAAAGAACCTCCCCTTGCTACCCCGAGATTCTACAATGTCATCCCAGCCATCAAATGACAATAAACCTACGGCCTCATCTGAGCCTGAGCCTCTGGTGAGCGAGGAAAAGAGGCAGCAGTTTCGGGCGTAAGTCACTTTAACAAGCCGAAAGAAGAAGCCTGCGGATACAACCAAACAGGCCGACTGAGGCCGGTTCATTCTAGCTTTGAAACTTCCAGCATCAAATAGCGGATACACCTTAGCAGGCCAGTAGTATCTAATGTTTTCTAAAGCAAGGATATGAGCAAGTACTTTGACCCGTGCCAGGAGGCAGCGGATCGCAGCATTCGCTGTTTGCACCGGAACCCGAATGATAAATCTCTGTGCTCAGACTACTTCCAGTAAGAAACAATGCGGACTTGGTGCGTAGACGGGAATTCGCTAACCATGAGCTAATGGTGCCAGGGCATATCGCGACTGCAAAAAGGCTTGGGTGAGTCTCGGTACTACTCTGATGTGTAAGTTGACCGGTAGTCCGCTAACTCACGTTCACCATAGCTTTCTCAGAAGTCGTCGAAGTGGTTTTGAACTAAGCAGCTGTTCACGTAAGCTCAGACTGGGGGCTCCCTAACATCTCCATCTTCGTCCGGCCCGCAATACAATCAATACGTTAATTTACAAACACTCTCTCTTGTTATATGAGCCCGTCAAGCTGGCGAACGCACATAAGATCTATGGTTCCGATGCATATTGTAATATTAGTAACACCGTGGTACACTAAGGCCTCACTACGTCCATCTGGGCTACATATACTCTGCTTGAGTTGAGAGAAGGTCGTAGGGATGTCGTCTTATCTGGGTTAAAATTTGCTGTAGGGTTAAATCCAGCCACCCCCTGTCTAGTCAGCTTCAGCAAGCTTGAGCTAGGGAACAAGCCTGAACCCGTACAACAACTTGACTTGTTCAACCTGTCCCTATCAATCTCCTTTTACAAATATATTTTCACATAACTACGGCCTCGCACTACGCTAACTCGTCGCCATTGACACCATGGCCATATTTTCCGGCACCACACTCGTTGCCACGGTGTCGTTGCTGCACCTAACACTAGCATATTTCTTCCTCACCAGTCCCGCCACGATTGCTGACCAGGCACTTGTCTATATTCTGGGCGAGAGTATGGGCCTGCCGCACTCACGTGGCTTCGATATGCCATCGGCCCCTCTAGCTTTAGTGTCGGCATTGATGCTCTACATAGGAGTATCGGACCTGGTTAGTTTGAGTATGCCCGAGGACATTTCGGTGTTGTATTACTGGGGTAGTCAAGGTTAGTCCAGTGCATCATGCTTGCGCTTCTAGAATCTATCTTTTACAGCACATAAGCTAACGATGTCCCGCTCCCATTCCCTGAAGCTCCTGTCCGCTTTTTCTTCTCCCTGTCCGGTGTCGTCTACTCTTTCCTCTTCTCTGCTAGCTCTCCACTCTACGGGGGCACCAGCAACCGTGGCCATATGGCCCATCCAAGCGCACATGTGCATAACCCGCAATATGTTCCGGCCACGTGGGGCGGCGAGGGTTTCAAAAACCGCGTATTGTTTAGCGTTATGTTTGTTGAGGCTGCTTTCTGGTTCTGGATCTGGGTGACGCTGCGGGAGGAGCGGCATGAGGTTGTACGCCGCCATAGACGGGATGTGCACGAACATGATGAGTAAAAGAGCACATTTGTTGATTGCGATTAATCTGTATGTTCTCATTAATGGCTGGTTTATAACTATAAATACATCTCAACAGGGTGTTCTGTTGTACAGTTGTGTTAAACACCTTTTGTCTACACCAAATGATTCCTAGTTACGTCTACTGCCACTCTCCCTCTCACTACCACTTCATCTGTTCCCAGCCTATAATGTTAGTCTTCCAGCTAGAAACAATGGCCCTAGCCCATGTAGCTGAAGGCGAGCCTTCTAGACCCGCTGTGATTCTCACAGCGTGGGTAAGCTCATTATCGCTGTCTTCGGCAGGAGCAAACGCCAAGGCTACAAGCTTTCGCTCAAAGCCAGGCTCATTCAACACCCCCTTTGCTGAGGCAAGCCATGACTTGGCCTTGGCCATTGCGGCTGCAGAAGATGTCGCCAATGCCTTCATGTTTGACGCAACATCTTTGGTGGGTGGCTTAGGGGGCTTTTGGCGTCCGTTGAACGCGGTGATATAATCGAGAGCTACCCGGATAGCATTAGCTGTATCGCGGACGTACCACAAGCCATGCAGCGAAGAGAAGAACTTGAGCGTCTTTTCTGTCGTGTCTGAAGTACTCGATAGTCGCTCTTCGATAGTAAAAACTAGGTCTCCTAGTGCACCAATAATGGCATCGACAGCAGGCTTCTTGGCAGCGCCAGCCTGGGCAGCTGGGGGACAGGATGACAGAATGAACAGTGTTAGTAGCGCAACAACCTGGTAGTGTGTGTGTTCAGAGGGAGTAAGCTTGTCAGCTGCGTCGGGAGACAGGTAGCGGCCAAACATGTTAGCGAGGCGACTAAGCTCCTCAGCTACATAGACTTCATCCAGTACTATGGCAGATGGAGAGGGCTTATAGAAAGAAGGTGGCTTGCAGTTCAAAGTTGAAAAGAACTTCTCTGCCAATATAGAAAGTTGTGTACGCGTGTTCTATGATGTGTTAGACGGTGTTGAGCTACAGGGCTATAATGTGGTGGTATAGTGCACTTACAGAAGGCTTAGGTCCTACTGAAAGGGTGTCGTAAATAGGCTTAACAGAAGAGCTTTCGAGTCTGGGGAACGGGCCGAAGTCAATCGTCTCAGAATAGACGGCAACGTCAGCCATGGGCCCTATACAAAGTTAGCCAAAAGCTGTTCCCATTTAGTCTGGTTGGAGAAGGTAGCTTACATTCTTCAGCCTTCCCTGTGAAAGCGCGATGAGCTCTTTGTTTCTCAAAGTATCCCATGGCTCGCGTACTGCTAGTCTTCAGACTGCGAATGTACTTGGGAATCTGGATGATGCTCGAATAACTGCGGGCATGAATAGCCTCGACAATAGACTTGGGCATTTCTGTCTTAAACACAGTTTCGTAGTATGACAGAACGGTCTTGACAATGCGGTCACTGTATACAAGCACGGGTGAAATGGTGGATAGTCTGTCAAGAAACAGTGGCGCCAACGAGTCTACAATAGTTCTCTTGACGTCCAGTACGTCCCAAGTTTCCTTTGCCCGCCATGCAGAGCCAATGAGAATGTGTAGCCTGACGAGAAGAATGAGAACAGTATGATCCTTAGGAGTGATGTGCAGCTGGTTTTCTAGAATTGCAATGGCTTGAAGAAGGTACGAAAAGTTTGAATTGCAGATGTTTCCGGGGGTCAGGCCGCTGAGGTTTATAAGGGTGACGGCAATGAGAATGGAGAAGTCAGGTGACAGCTCCAGCTTAGTGTTTCTAGCGTCGGAAATCTCCATATTCTTAAGCAGCGATGATATTTCGCTATTTTCAGTCTCGCCAAGGGGTTGTGAAAGACTGCGAAGATTAGTGCAGGCATCCCGAGCGATGGCCCGGAAAGTATTTGGAGGGCATTGCTGACAGGTGGCAATCAAGAACCTGAGTTTGCCAAGCAGCGCACATTTAAGAACCACCGCCACTGGCTTGGAAACATCCTCTAGAGGGTTTGAGATAGCAGCTAGCAGAGCGTCCATATCTGAGGCAGGCATTCTCTGGACTAGAGGCCGCAGATCCTCAAACCGAATCACGATGGTGAGTTTCTGGACCATTTCAGTCATGCAAGCGATAGCATCTGGGTTTGATCCAGATGCCGAAGGCGTACCCAGCTCGAAGCAAGCAAGAATCTTGGCCATAGCTATGGTACGGCGGTTGATGGCGGCTGAACTTTCAACTGATGCGGCTTCAAGCAGAGATCGAATTTCCTGGATCACTCTATGTACTGTTAGGGGATATAGCCAGAGGTATAACAAAGGGTAAAACTTCATAATAGAGGCAGGCGGTCACGGACGGGAGACAGTAACATACCCGGGGTTGACCTCGTGTACATGACGAGCAGACTTAAGGCAGTGCTGCCAAAGAACCCAGTCGGAAGCTAAGACAGATGGTTTCCATGTGGAATCTGTGCTCTCAGGGTCTGTAATACCAGCCTTGGTGAGCTGATAGACACTGGGCCAATCCTCAAACTTTTCAAACACACGAAGGGCTGTGAGGAAAGGCTCCTTTCGTCCCAGGCGGCACTGGGCAACAGGTCCAAGAGTGTCATTGTTGAGTATATCTTGCCAGTCTTTAAGGGAGCCCTGGGACGAGAGTATGGTATAGTAGACAAGTACTTCTTCCTCTTGCAGTGCTAGAGCCTTTGGAGCTGCGGCCGTGTCTTGATTCTACGCGAGTGTGAGTTGTATTTTTCTCAAGAAGAAACGTAAAGAAGAATCGAAGCAAAGTGGCCACCTACAGCCTTGAGAGCCATGCGGGAGGCCAATGTAGCGTAAAGCGCTCTCTTCTCTGTAGCATGCTGATCGCTAGTCTAGAAATATAGATTAGCCTCCGGTCTCAGAACGATGATGGGACCCGCGCCAGAGAAAGCAGAAAAAGAAAATATACCAAGGGAGGAAACCCACAGCTAGCAAAAAAGTTACGGCGATGTTCCAGAAGGTGAAGAAACGATCCTGCTTAAAGCTCCGGTCATGGTAGGCAGCGATTTGTTGGGCGCTTTCCAGGTCCCAGTTTCGTAGACACGCCTCGAAGCACTTGACCATGGCCATGCGGTTAAGTTTGCCAGACTTGACGGCCCGAAGTCGGAGAGGACCAATGACCTGACGAAAGAAATTTTCGCCAGCAATGTCCTTGGTGGCCCAGTCTAGCAGTTCGAACGACTCGATGTCACGAATCACAACTTCTTCTTGGAGCATCTTGTGCGCGTGGGCTACGGCAGCATAGCGGGAAACGGGCGCTTCCATTTGTGACTCTACAGAAACTTTGAGGATCTACGATAATGTCAGCAAATTCACGGAGCGAGGCTTCTGGGCGCTACGAGCTAGTGGATATAGGTACCTCATGGTATTGGCGGTCCGCCATGTTAGCATGCTTCGCAGCCAGACGAGCAACACGTTGCCAATCACTATCGCTATAGGCTGATTGCACCTGAAGATCAACGCCGCGTTTAAGCTTAGGGGTATTCCAATATTGTGACATTATGACAGGGGAGAGACGGGAAGGGTATGGAGCCGTGCGTGCCAAAGACGTGTAGCTATATCAAAAGCCGACCAGACGGCGAGGCAACGTTAGATGATCATCATCAAAGCTGCACAGGAAAAAGACCCCACCATGCTATGACCTTGGAAGACCCTGCCATAATTGCGGGGCTACTAACTGTGTTAGGGTTACTGGTCCTGCATCATGCTCTTTGACGTAAGGGCATGCTATACACTCAGGTTGTTTAGATTGCTTCCAGCAGCAGTGACGATAAAAAATAGTAAGCATCTCCATCATGTCCCGTCATTTCTCTGCCTCAGCTCTAAAAATTCTAGCTGCACAGGACCGGGCAGCAATGCATTGCTCCCTCCCCCATGCAAACCCTTGATCATGGCGCATCCGCACTTGGGGGCCATCCAGCACTATATTCGAAGACTGTCTGTCCATGAAAAAGCCTATAAACCATTCGGACCTATCCAAAGCTGTCTTGTTATCTCAATCAAGGGCACATAGTTGGCTGCTGACACGAGCGTGGAAACGAATGGTGATCCTTTATCTCTATGCTATCAAGCCCTATATAAACATGCCAATTCCGCCAAGATATGGTCTAGGCCATTTTTGAGCGTTCCAGAATCCTCAACATGCATAGCCGGTCTTCAGGCTAGCGGCGAGCCAGGCCAAAGACCGCCTTTGATCCTGGCCAGCTTCCACATCGTTTATTGGACATTGCGTGTTGGAGTGAGCTTGATGTATTACTATTACACCATTTTTCCCACGACGCAACTTCATTGACTGCAACTCCAATGTCGGTTTTCCGCGGAAAGCTAGCTACCGTTGTTTACCAACTCTGGCACTGGTGTTTAGTGCTGTACTGTAAGTACTAGGACACACATTATAGAGAGCAAGCGATGAAATTGCGTGTCTCTGAGAGGGGAGGGCGGGGGGGCGGGGGGGGGGGGCGATGTTTATCTTGTGGCTCGAGATCTACAGGATTTCCTCGGATTCTGTAAGAGGGGATAATAGGAACGCCAGGTTGAAAAAGAAAGATACGAAACTGGGCCTTTAGTATATAAAGAGACAGCTTCCCTTCTTCCCCTCCTTTGAGCACCTCTCAAGACATTAGTCTATCACCACCAATCATTATTTTGTCCAGTACAGCATGGAAGCGCTTCCAATG
Source organism: Ceratocystis huliohia (assembly GCA_038382965.1). Classification (NCBI taxonomy): domain Eukaryota; kingdom Fungi; phylum Ascomycota; class Sordariomycetes; order Microascales; family Ceratocystidaceae; genus Ceratocystis; species Ceratocystis huliohia. The sequence goes on along the minus strand of JAXCEX010000087.1, from coordinate 81,116 downwards.
GACATTGTCAACAATAAGGCACTGTATGCACTTGGGCTGCTGATAACAGCTGTTGCTTTGGTCATTGCTAAACTGCGGTCCGAAAGCCGTTGCCAAAGGCCATCGGTAATACACACGTGCCTAGCCGTAATGGAAGTCTTCGAATAGCTAACTAAGAGATGTTCACTCCGCCCAATAGATTCTGCCTGAAAAACAACCACAGCATGTTCTGCCGGTTATTGAGCCGTCCGAAAATGTCAGCCTAGAAACAACAGGCCCGGAAAAGTTCCGTCCTTGGAAGCCCATTTACAACATCACCATGGGTAAGACCTGCCCTGCTATGGATTCTACACCGTGGCCGTTCTAACAAGACAACAGCCATTGAGCGGGACTCTCCTTCAAATCTCATCTGCATGGACAGAGAGTACACTGAGAGAATTGCCATTCGCAAGGCCATTATCGAGGAGTTCCCTGAAAAGAGTCATGGCTATATGCCCGAAGGCGTCGACTCGATCCATGAGATCTACTCGTATCTGACCGAGACCTACCTGCCCACACGTTACCCAACAATCTTTTCTGTTGTTGATGGTCGCTTTAAGAATGCTGCCACTGGCCAATCCTATCCCATATTCTCGCACATTAACCTCACGCACGAAAAAGGGGCCATCCTGTTTGACCCGCGGGCTATTCTTCGGGCCCTGGGCGAGATTGTGCAGGAGGACCTCTTCCTGCTAAAGCAAGACCCCGAGAATAGCTCACATCGCCTCGTAGCCTTTGTATGCTGCTGCCCGAGTGGCTTTGATCCGTCAGAGAAACTAGGATTAAGTCTGAGAGATATCCATGCACCAGTGCCGTCATACGACAAGATTGGCGCAAGTATGGAGCGTTTCTTCTCGCGTCTTGAGACTGGCAAGAATGTCAAGAGGACAAACGTAAGTGCATGGAAACCCACAATCTAGACCAGTACAGGCCACCCATCTCTAAAACACCAACATGCTAATGCGATAATCTCCTTCCTCCTCTAGTGGTCTGTCACCACTCACTCCAATCTCTTTGATGTCTCGCTCAACCACATTAAAGGTGACATAAGCGTAGAAGAACAAAATCAGGAGATCAACTGCGAGACATCCTTTGCCCGCATTGAGCGCCAGACACTCTCTCGATTGCCCAGAACCGATACTGTCATGTTCTCCTTCAAAACATACCTGTACCCACTTCGGGACATCAAGGCGGAGGGTTTAGGTCCTAAATTGGCAGAGTCGATCGAGGGCCTGAAAGTAGGAAATGCACCAGGAATGTGGAAATATAAAGGTGCTATTCGCTGGGGAAAGTCTGTTTGCGAGTACATGCGGTCATAGGATTTTCTAGAAATCTTTGTTCGCTCAGATGCAGCTATAAACCATATTGGCAATAGAGACTTGAGTATATGCCTACAACTTAACCCCACACTAAGGGTTACGTATTAAGTGGAGACCTGGGAGGAAGCATGAGCAACTATCAACACCACATAGTAGTCTTTATGAAGACAATACATTCTACATAACTGCAAGGTGACATGAAGCTGAGCTAGGTGTGTCTGTTCTATATGGCAAGGCATACCTCATACTATTTTAACTACTCTAAATCTGCGTTGCTTCTTTAACCACCCCCAATGGAACCCACAATCGAACGAGACAAGCACCTAGCCTACTGGAACCGCTGCTACAAGTCATTTCTACCTACAGGATACACGGCTTCAGACAGCACACGGGCTACATTTGGCTGCTTCATTCTCTCAGCACTTGATCTCCTCGCTCAACCATCGAAGACATACCCATCCTCATCAGACTTCCTCACATCCGAGGACCGTGTACGCCACTACGCATGGGCTCTCGCTCTTCAACATCCTGCAGGAGGCTTTGCTGGCTCGCCAAACCAGCTGTTGCCATTTTCTATCAAACAAACTGCCACCGGAGAGCCTCAGAAAGGCCCGCCTAATAGCAGCTGTGCCAATCTAGCAGCCACTTTCTTTGCGCTCACTATTTTAGCTCTCGTAGCCGAGGAGGATACCGCACAGTATGCCTTCCGCGACGTTAACCGCGTGGCGACATTGACCTGGCTTAGGCGACTGCAACGTGAGGATGGCAGTTTTGGCGAGGTTGTCAACTCAGAAGGCCAAATCTCCGGCGGTCGGGATATGCGCTATTGCTATCTAGCAGCGAGTGTTCGGTGGATGTTGCGGGGTCAACATGAGCGAGGCTCAGAGTTTTGGGTAGAGGATATCAATGTCGAGGCTCTTGTGGCACATATTCGAAGGGCTCAGGTCAGTACCAGAATTTGATGCGCACACGGGTTACCTAAAGACTGACGTTGCCTAGACATATGATGGTGGTATTTCGGAAAGCGACTACAATGAATCGCATGGTAAGAACGCATGGGGACTAAAAGCTGCTTATTTCAAACACCACCACTAACCTATTCACAGCTGGGTACGCATATTGTGCGATTGCTGCCCTAGCGCTGCTAGGAGCTGGAGAAGATACCCAGCCTTCAAACGGGTCTCTGCCGGACACCATTGCGAGCGGCGTACGCAACATCAGCAAGCTTATAGAGTTCCTAGTCTATCGCCAGCAGAGATATCTAGACGAGGAAGATGAAGATGGTGACCTTGTTGAGACCCCACCGCCCACGACAGCCGTACCCACAGACACTGAAACAGCTATCTATGGTCACGTTGGATTCAACGGGCGGCAAAATAAACCGTCTGACACATGCTATTGTTGGTGGGCTGGTGCGACTCTTGCCGTACGTTATGTGCCCCCTTATCTTCTCTCTTTTTTTTTTCATTTCCATAGTTCCGCATAGCTAACTAGTTTCCTTTCATTTCAGATACTGGGCCACAGCAACATAATTGATTCCATACCCGCCCGCCGCTTCCTCGTTGACAAGACGCAGCATTTTGTCGGAGGCTTCTGCAAAGCCCCTGGTGGCTTTCCAGATATATACCACAGCTACCTCGGCTTAGCAGCACTAGCAACCATGGGTGACCCAACTTTACCCGCATTCGACCCAGTAATGTGCTGCTCGAGAGCGACAGTGAGGAAGATGATACAAGCACGAAACGGGCTGTTCAGCACAAGAACCTAAGCAAAGCATAAATGATAGGGAAATATATGACGGCTATCCTAGGTGAACACTATAGTGGTATATTCTATTCTATCTAGTAACTGGAAAGTTGTCCTGTGGCGCCAGATCCGGTGCAAAAGCAAACTAACAAAGGACTGCGTAGAAGCAACATGCTTATATGCGAAGCAAATCCAAGACGCGGAGAGATGGTCTAATATAGTAGAGTATATCCACAAACGAAGCAAATTCGGCAAGAAAACAAGAAAAGAGGGCAGGACAACAAGACAGCTAGAAAATTACACAGAACTTGGTAGGGAAACCCCTAACGAGCCGAGAGTAGTAAGAATCAAGAATGGAGAAAAGAAGGAAGAGCAACGTAGGGGGTTTGACAAAGCAAAAGAGAGAAAACAAATGGAAGAGGCTGCAAGCGATGCAGGACAGGAGGGAATATAAAAACATAGGGAAATAAGGGAGCGGAGGGGGAGGATGGACAACGATAACGGTATGAAAGAAAAAAGGTTAGCAGCTGTGCGCCCATGCCGGCTCAACCCTCGGTGAGTTTTGGCATCATGTCGAGGGGAGGCAAGGTAGGAGCACCAGAACTCGACAGAGTCTGCCCGTCGCTAACTATAGAGAGTGCGGATTTATCCATTGATAAACTCTCTTCGGCCTCCATGTCCTCAAATATGTGCTCCTCAACAATCTCCCCCGGACGTGAAACCACGGGCGAAAACTCTTCGACGTCCTCAATATCTTCTTCTTCGAGCTCATCTTCTTCAGCGATCGTAATCTCACCCGAACGCCGGCCCAGGCCCGATGCGCTGGCACTGCGAGAGTGAGAATGCCCATGCAGCTTCGATCCAGTATTGGCACGTGCTCCGGGGGCGCCCGCCGTAGCAATACTAAGCATCGGGCCCTTGAACACATTACGTTTGCGTTTAGCAAACATGACACCACCACCACCGCCAAATGGGTTCGGAGAGCCGGGCACTTGCATATCACGTGTAGGCATGCCCTCGTTATACATGGCCAGCGGGGGCGGGCCAGAGCCACGTACGAGGCGGATGCTAGATGGGATGGCCTGTGTTGATGGAGTGACTGGGAGCATTTTAACAGAGTGGTGGGGCGAAGTCCCCCGCGCAAGTGTGGCTTTAGAGAGTGTAGCGGAGATAGAGCCGTTGGAACTAGTGGATGATGCTTTTGAGTGGGTGTGGTGGTGATGATGAATAGAGCGAATTGAAGATACAGAGGAAGATGTAGATTTGCGGCCCCGGAGTCCGACGGATGATCTGCGCATGGTGGAACGAGGCGTCAATGACGATGGAGATAAGGATTGGCGTTTATAGTGCGGCGTTATCCGATTATTCGGTGTGGCAACAACAGGAGATAGCGGCAGCGGTTGTTGATGAGTATTTGGGTTTGGCGGAAGTGGCACTACTGGCTTGCTGGCGGCTTGCCCGTTGGCTGTGAACCCAGGCGGCAAAGTGCTTGTTGATCGGCTATCTTGGGACTTGCCCCGAGGGTATTTGCTACTCTGCGGTCGAGGGCTAAGGTCCTTCGATTCCTTGTGGGCGGCCTTTACCTTTTCTCTAAGGTTCGTAACGGAGTTGCTTGTCCTTCTACCAGGCCTTGTGCGACGTGTTGTTTCAAAGATCCAATGTGTCCAGTTCTTCCACTGTGTGATAAAGGCCTGGGAGTGCTTTTTACGCACCTTGTGTTCGGGGCCGTTTTCGTTTTCAACCTCAGGCACAGACTCGGGCAGCACAACATTTGGAGGCGCTACCAAGTGCAATGTAGATCCCCGAGAACGGGCACTACGAATATCCCCCTCTTTCGGTGGTGGGATGGGACGTCTAGTGCGTGATGTGCTAGACGAGCGGACAGACTCCTTGTCCAGAGGTCTAGGCGAATTCGGGTGAAGGCTAGTTTCCTGCAGACGTTCCTGGAGTTGCGGGAGATCAGATGTTGGGTAGTCGAAATAGCTAGAGTAGTTCGACCCCCGTCGTTCGGAGCGCCCTCGCGTTTTAGGCGTGGCAATCAGGTGATCTGAAAGACGACGTCTTCCTGCAGGCGACCTAATCTTTTCATCAACATTTGGTAGTGTCATACGTTCAAACCGGCTAGACGCCGCTGACAGCCGTCTCATGCTCCGAGTTTCAGCTTCCTTTTCTTTCCGCTTGCGCTCGCGGCGGATGAGCTTTCGTTGCTCTTTCTCAAGCAGCAAGGCCCACCATCCTCCAAGAGCATCACAACGCTCAGCCAGAACACTTTCGATCACATTATCGATGTTTACGCCCGCGTAACGCAATCTTTCAAGCGTATCTTTCTCTACCTGGGTCGTGAATAGTGACGTCCTTTGTACATTGAGGATAGCTTGCTGGCCAGGCGCATGCTCAGCAAGAAAGGGGTGGCTCAAAATTTCGGGGAGAGATGGACGGAGAAGCGGTCGTTTAGATAGTAAAGACTTTATCAGTGGAATCGACTCAGATGGTATGTGGTCGGGGTATTTCGGCTCTTCAGATAGAATCTTTCGTCGGGTTTCGTTGTCGATGTCGTCGTCAAAGGGGAGTTCACCACATAGAAGAGCATAGAGAATAACACCCAAGCTCCAGACATCAACCTTTTCGCCCGCATACTTCTCGCCCTTGAGCATCTCCGGGGCAGAGTAGCATATTGTACCACAAAACGTCTGAAGATGGTTTGTCTTTCCTTCGTATTCACGAGTGAATCCAAAGTCAACCAGCTTAACATTTTCGTTCTTATCGAAGAGAATATTCTCAAGCTTGAGATCGCGATGGACACATGAGTGCTGGTGCACATATGAAACAGCGCCGACAAGCTGAGCAAATATTTTCTTCACTTTTTCGACAGGGAGAGGGCCGTGTTTTAGGAGGTGGTTATACAGTTCGTCGCCTTCAAAGCCATCATTTAGTTAGTTTGGCTCAGTCCACAGGCTACAGCAGCCAATGCTCGTGACACTGAAGATAGCATACCTGCGCAGTATTCAAGAACCATCCACACCATGGTCTCTGTTACAATGATCTCATAGAGTCTGGCGATATGAGGGTGGATAAACTGGCGATGGTGATGGATTTCGCGGGCGAGATTGGAATCGTTTTTATTAGCTGACTTCAGGACGACCTGCGTAGATCAAGAATCATGTTAGATGCGACAGCAAAAAGACAGAAGCGCGTCTCATTCATCATACCTTAGAGCCATTGGTGAGTTTGTGAGTGGCAAGGTACACTTTGCCAAAGGAACCCTTTCCTATTAAGCGCCCTAAGGTGTAGTTTCCGACCGATCGCAACTCCGCTGTCGAGAATTCACTATAGATGGACGATGTTAGAAGCCGGCGGGGCTGTCGTCGCTATTTCAGGTTCCGATCACAAGGGAGGTAGGTGGGCGTGTGTCTATTGAGAGGCCAGGGCCAGGACATGATTTCGACTCACTCTAGAAGTTGTTGGTAAGATTGTGCAAGCTAAAACACGGGGAGACGATCACGAACTGTCAGCACTGGGGAGTTATATTCATTCTCAGCGGGTCAGTCATTCACCACCGTTCTGGCATTAATTCTTGAGAAGCTAACATGCGCACACATGCATAGCAAGCAGAGTTGGCGGGACAAGCTACAAAATGAAAACAAACCTTTGCTTTGCGCCCGCTCGGGTCATTTGCCTTTGCCTTGATTGACTGCATGGCGAGGACTTGTGCGCAGCAGCTGGACTGGCCAGCGAAAGTATACCGGGAAGGCTGGGTGCGGTGATTATGTCGATCTTGAAGGGAGTGCTCGGTGGTATTGGTGGAAGTGATAGGCGCAAAGGGATCGCGAAGAACTGGGCAGAGGGAGATAGCACGAGCTTCAATTCGACGAAACAGTTGAGAGAAAGAAGAGCTGCCTAGCCTATGGCTGTGGCCGTGTTCGATTACGGCCTCCACTGTGCAGAATTTCGGGGGATGGCTGGCCTTGATGGCTGGCTTCGCTTCGTGTTGAGCTTCCCTGCTAGTAGATTGCTATTTTTGACGGTGTTTTGAAACAACAAAAGAGCGAGAGGTGGGAGCGCAAATTGACGTCGAAAGGACAGGATCTACTTATATTATAACGCCAGCTATGGGCCCCAAGTGAACAAAAAGAGAGACTGGAAAATAGAGATAGATGATGGGACTTGTTGTCCAAGCTCTGCACTGTAAGATGCGAAAAAGACGAGGGTTGACAATTTACAAGAACGTAAAAAAAATTCAAGGGAAATAAATGTGGAAAAATACCAGCCCAAGCAAGATCTTGCGGTTTGACGCCACAGCAGCAGGCAAAAAAGGCTGTTGTTTTGCGCGCAGTTTGGAAAAGGCTTCTTTTGCCTTTGTTGTGTCCAATCTAACCAACAATGTTCTGTGCCGGAGACCGCGATCTTGACACGCTTTAGTGCTTTGCTGCTTGCCCTTCTTCAACACATTGAAACCCGAACAAAACGAGCGAATAAGGGTCTATACAGTGCTTTGTGATCCTTCGCACTAGCCATGAGGACTGATTAAGGAGAAAATTTCTTGCTTCGTAGTGGGTGTTAGGGTGTTATGTGCGCCTTGTGTCACGTGCTAAGGCTTTTGTCTGGACGTAGCACGCCACTCAACAGTCGTGCTGACAGTGTGTATGCTGTATTGTATACACTGTTAGCTAGTGAGCGCCAGTTGTTGGCATGCAACTATAGAGCCATACTCGGATTTGCGCAGAAAGATCTACAGTGTAGAAAAGCCGGCTATATCCAAGTAAACCCGTAATCTCTCTAGCCTATCTTGATGTGGAATAAAGAGCGAACTGCTAATGGACGTAAAATATATTCAAGCTCAAACGAACTGCTAAGCTAGCACTCTCCTCATGCATGCAGTCAGCGTAGGGCTTGCTATACTTGTCCAGGACGTATCCATTTGCAATGAGATGTCCCCTCTATATCAGTGTGCACAAGAGTGGAACCCCAGATGCAGTGGCAATCCTATATGAAATCATACCGGCGCCCATGTTGTTCATACGTTGTTGGCGGTCGTGGAAAGCGAGATTAAGACGAATTGACTTCGTGGGGCTGGAAAGCTCTGGCCATGAGACACCCATTCTGCTGCCTTCATTTCAACAGACCTTGAAGCTCAAGCCATAGGGCGCAAGGACATCGTCATTCTGCTTAAGCGGGTGACGTGGTCCAGCTGCTTTCCCTCCCTTAAATGTTGCTGTTTGTGCCATTTGACTGTTTTTAATTTCTTGTAGGGGAAAAAAAAAGAGGGGCTTTGGCTTTGTGCGTAACCCTAGAAGATCAGTGGTGATCAGATCAGTGCTGGCCTGTTACTAGCAGCATTTTTATGCAAGCTTCAGGAGGAAGTTAGAAGTTACAGTGGGTCTCCATTTGCCTGAGCTCCCCACTCAAGACCTTCGTTAGAACATTCACTTACACAAGAGCCTCGTCACCGACAATTTGAGTGTGAGCACCGGCCCGTAGTCCGTGTTGGAATATGAATATTTGCCCTCATATGCTGCTCCTCAAGATTGCCCACTTTTTATTGTTGCACCCGATAGAATTCAGATGGAAGCTTTTTTTCATTTTTAATATATAGCGTTAGTGGACACATCTTGTCCCGCACAGCAAACTGCATAAACTACGGCTCAACTCGGGTTTCATTCCAGCCTGATTCTAATTTGAGCCGAGATAGTTTCATGGGGAACAAGTGAGGAGTAAGCAGGTGTTTAAGTGCCACAGGACAGCATATCTCATGCAAGGGGAAGGGGTATGGGGCTAAGTGCACTTGAAGTCGCTGGGCGCTGGCCGGCTCAGTGATTTGCCTATAACGGATATAACGACAGTACACTAGAGATTAATACTATACTTACATAACTATCTATGCGTAAATTTGTAATCGTACGAATGTGCATGTACAGGTCATGTATCTCTGCCTAATTAGTGCGCCGGCAGCTTTCTCATAGCCAAGCACTGCATACTTTGTATGTACTTCCATGACCTCAGTTTGGTAATCAGGTTACCCGCAGGGTATTGTGGAGTACGATAGTAAGATAGGCGACAGCATAAGAGACAATGCTAGCATGTATTGTTGGTCCTTTTTAGCTCAGCCACAAACGGCCAAGGGCTTGTTTTGGTCCTTTTAACCTGGTGGCTTTCTTTGTTTTGAAGTTCGCCGATTGTTGTTGTTATGTGATGCTGCGGTGATAGTAGGTGGGCCCCCCGGAGAGGATCTTTGTGAAGCAAGCACTCATCCCACGAACGGCGTCTTTCGCCTTCAGTTCTCTCGGTCTCTGGTCTCCAAGAGACTGGCTGGAAAGTTGGAGTCTTCATCCGAACCGGCCTACTTTTCTTCTCTTCTAGGGGCTGATGTTTCATGCTCCTTTTTTTCCACCATGGGGTAGGACTTTCTTTAGGGCTAGAGCCCACCTCACAAGATTGAGGGGAAGCTGCCGTGTTTGCTGTTTGGCACAGACACACAACTCCTACTTTTGGTTCGACGACTTAATCGTGTTTCTTTAGGGCAGGAGGTCACTGAAGAAAGCAACTACGTTGGTGCATGAACCAATGCAGTGGCAAAATACAGGGGTAGACACACCTTCTTTGGCTTCTTTGGCATAGTCATGAAGACAAGAATTAGGAAAGGAGGGAAAAATAGGACAATAAAAAAGAATGATTTGATTGGTTGAACTGGGGGATTCTATCTACTTCGATCAAGATCTCTACAATTCAAGACGAAACATCTGTGACCTGGTACAAATTTGGCTCATTATGACCGGGATTATAATGCTGCTGTTAGCATAGCAAGTTCATACGCACTTCGTCACGCACGTCTCATGCCTGCAGCGGATTTTTTTGGGGTTGGGAATGGGCGAACTGAGAAAATTGTATGAGAACTTGAACCTGCCTTCTCCTTGTCTGCTTTGCTCTCCCAGGCTATCCAGGCAGTTAATTGCTTCTACTAATAGTCTCTCATTAGCCCAGTGCCTACCCTTACCTCAACCTAGCCAAGCCTCCTGAGAAAGAGCTCTCTTGTCTGCTTCAGGGCTTGCTTCCTTTAATTCTTTCTCTTCATCAAAATTTTCTTTGTGGCCTTGACTTGATCCGTACCGTATTTACCGTTCAGTCCCTGCCCAGTTCCTTTCTATCCATCTCCATCACCATTCGCCTCATTTCCTTTTTTTTCTTCCTTTTTTCGGCTTCTTGTGTAGCTTCGTCTTTTTTCCTTCTCTTGCTTCTGAAGAGAACATCCCGTTTTGTACCACGACTCACGCTCATACGCTCCTTATTCCCTCCCTCCTCTTTGCTCTGCCCCATACAACTCAGCCTAGCGGACAGCCTAAAGTCCTGCCCACACACCACAAATCCCACAAAATTAATCCGGACTAAATCAGCCTTTCTCGCATCCTGACCTACCTGCTCATCGAATTATCGACTGACAACTTTAAGCGTCGATGGCCTCATGAGTCTCTACGCCAGCCCGCCATACTCATCAGTCTCCATGAATAGATGAACTGGATTTTGCCATCTTCCCGCCAATCATGCAGCTACGTCTGGGCCGCTACTTGATCGCCTTTGCCGTGCTGCCTGTTGCACACACTGCAATCGTCGATGCCTCTCCCTCACAACAAACCCACCATCCCGAGCAACATTTTCAAATTGCCAACCAAGATTCCAATCCTAGCTCCCATACCAATTCCCGCTCTAATGCAAACCGCAATGTTGATCCAAACTCTTCCAATCTAGCCTCTGCTGCCGCTGCTGCCGGCTACGTCCCCCAATACAATCAAGATGCTGAGCGAGTAATCTCCCGCATCTCCCAATCTCGTCCCTCAATCTCAGACTCTAATGTGCGTTATCGGCGTGATACCGCGCCGCTCAACAACAAGAAGCGGGCCACGGATGAATACCAAACCAAATTTACCGATTATATAACTTCTGACGATGCGAGCGCCCTCGCTACTTTGGCTCCGGCTTTGGCCGTTCGAGCACCAACCCCCCGCCTCCGATCCAGCCCCACTCCCGGGTCTGGCGTCGCCTCGCAGCATCTTGCGCGGAGTCTGGGTGATTGGGAAGTGGAGGATTTCGTCCTAATGGCGACCGTCGATGGAGACTTGTATGCAGCTGACCGAACCACCGGCCGTGAACGCTGGCGTCTTGAGGTCGAGCTGCCTATGGTCGAGACCATTCACTACCGAGCCAACAGTTCCATTACCGATGATGACTTCAACCCCGTCGATCACTATCTTTGGGCTGTTGAGCCTAGCCAAGACGGCAGCCTATACCTTTGGGTCCCCGGCGAAAACTCGTTGTCTGGTGCCTCCATCGTTCAGACTGGCCTCACTATGAGAAAGTTGGTTGAAGAGCTTGCTCCCTACGCCGATGCTGAGCAAGCCGTCATCTACGTGGGAAGCAAGAGTACTACCCTCATTACCCTAGATGCCGCAACCGGCCGTGTCCTTAAGTGGTTTGGCGAGAGTGGTACGCATGTCAATGAGCCTGAGAGTTGTCTGCGGCCTACTGCCCCCTTTGACCGTGAAGAATGTGCTTCTACTGGAACCATCCGACTCGGCCGAACTGAGTACACTGTTGCTATCCAGCGTGAAGACGGAAAGCCCGTGGCTATGCTCAAGTATCGTGAATGGGGGCCAAACAACTTTGATCAAGACCTTCTTCAGCAGTACCATGCTTCACAAACTTCATTTGACAATAGGTACATTACGTCCCGCCACGATGGCAAGGTTTATGGTCTTGACTATGGCTTTGATGAAGCGACATTTCATGAACCCAACACTGAGCCAGGCTCCACCGTCTTTTCTCGCAAGCTTCCTTGTCCTGTGGCTAGAGTATTCGACCTCTGCCGCCCACGTGATGTGGAAGCTGAAACCAACCCTGAGCTTGTTGTCTTCCCCCAACCTGCCCCTCCTGCCAAGAATCTCCGTGAGGAGACTGCCCGCTCTACTAGTATTTTCCTTAACAAAACTCAGGGAGGAAGCTGGTTTGCTTTGTCAGGTGCATCATATCCTATGATCACAAATGCGCCTGTAGCTCTTATGGCCATGGATGGCTTGATCGAAATGCCTAAATCCCTCGAGTTTGATGCCCTTTGCAAGGCGCTCGTTGGAACCCACAGCTTGGGCTCGGTTAGCAATGGTTCCAAGCCCAAGCATCATGTGCACCTCATTGAGTCTGGAGACCCGCCGCAGTCAAAAGTTGAGAACGAGTATGATTACATTGATTACATCCCGCCCGTGGACGTGGTCATGAAAGATCCACCTACTTTTATTGAGCGTGTCAAGAGTCTGCCCCAGACAGCAGCTCGGCTTGTTGCCCTCAGTATCATCGACCTCGTCTCTAATCCAGCATTGTTTTGCTTGCTCATTTTTGCTTTGTTTTACTATCAAGATGATGTTCGCCGTTGGATTCGCCAACGTGTCAAGCATGGATGGCTTCAAGATGCAGGCTCTAGTCGCAAACGTATTCGCAAATTCTTGACGCCCATGGAAGAGCGTGATAACCCTATGGAGTCGCTCAATCAGGAGGACCGTACTCCATCTGCCACAGAAAGCTCCATGACTGACAGAATTTCTAAAGAAATTTCTCAGGTAGAGGCTAATCAGGTGTTAAATGACGATGAAATAGTTGATACCCTGAGCCCCAAAGTCAACAAGACTGTTTCTGTTGATATGCCCGAAAAGAATGAGAACAAGGAAAATGGCGTCTCTACTCCTCCTGTTGAGCCCGCCGGCAACTCCCCTAATCTTTCCGATAACGTTGTCCCTTCTGCTGATTCCGCCAATGCACCGCCTCCAAAGAAAAAAGCCCATCGCGGCCGTCGTGGTGGAGTCAAACATAAGAAGAAGAAGAGAGACTCGTCCCAATCGAGGGAAGAGGATGAAGCTTCTAAGGCAATTGACCAAAACACTAAATCTGTCGATGATGCTGTCAAGGGAGTTCTCAAAATCACGCAACAACGCGAGACTCAAGTTGAGCCTGATGTCCATTCTATCATGGAAGATCCTGAGAACTTAAACAGCCCTCGTCTGCGTATGGGCCAGCTGGAGGTTGACATGAACAACCAACTAGGCACTGGAAGCAACGGTACCCTTGTATTTGCTGGCCGCTTTGATGGCCGCGATGTGGCCGTGAAGCGTATGCTCATTCAGTTCTATGACATTGCCTCACAGGAAACTCGTCTTCTGCGTGAGAGTGACGATCACCCCAATGGTAAGACAAAAACTAACTGACTCTGCATCTCCTTTTTTTTTCATTGTACATTTTGCTAATATTATGACTGCAGTCATCCGGTACCACTCCCAACAAGTACGCGATGGTTTCCTATATATCGCTCTCGAACGCTGTGCTGCTTCCTTATCAGATGTTGTTGAAAAGCCTCACATGTTCCGCCAGCTCGCCGATGCTGGTCGTCAGGATATTCCTAGCGTGTTATACCAAATAACCAATGGTATCAAGCATCTTCACTCTCTCCGAATTGTTCACCGCGATCTAAAGCCTCAGAACATTCTCGTAAACATGGGCAATGATGGAAAGCCTCGACTGCTTGTCTCTGACTTTGGCCTTTGTAAGAAATTGGAGGGTGGCCAGTCTTCTTTTGGGGCAACCACAGGCCGTGCCGCTGGGACATCAGGATGGAGAGCTCCCGAGCTACTATTGGACGATGATGCTCGAGACATTATGGAGTCTAGTATTCACAGTGGCTCCGGCAGTGTACTGGTTGGCGATGGTCTCACTCCCCGTCGCGCTACTCGTTCCATTGATATTTTCAGCTTGGGCTTAGTGTTCTACTATGTCCTTACTAACGGTGCCCATCCCTTTGATTGTGGTGACCGGTACATGCGTGAGGTCAATATTCGAAAAGGAAAATACAATCTGGATCAACTGGAGGTTCTTGGCGAATTCCGCTACGAAGCTGAGGATTTGATTAAGGACATGTTGAATGCTAACCCGAAGCAACGTCCTCCGGCTCATGAGGTCTTGGCCCATCCGTTTTTCTGGCCCCCTAGAAAGCGTCTTGCTTTCTTGGCCGATGTGAGTGATCACTTTGAAAAAGAGCAACGTGATCCCCCTTCCGAAGCGCTTCAAGAACTTGAGCGCCACGCACCTGCAATCACAAAGGGTGATTTCCTGCGGGCTCTTCCCCGAGAATTTACGGAGTCTCTGGGAAAGCAGCGCAAGTATACAGGATCTCGTCTCCTCGACCTCCTACGTGCTTTGCGTAACAAGAAGAACCATTACGAGGATATGAGTGACTCTCTCAAACGGACCGTTGGGTCTTTGCCCGACGGATACTTATCGTTCTGGACGGTCAAATTCCCTATGTTGCTGCTTGTGTGCTGGGATGTAGTGTATTGTCTCGGGTGGGATAGCACAGATCGGTTCCGTGAGTACTACGAGCCTGGGTCTATTTGATTTGATGCTATGAGATGAGTAAGAATGCGAGATGCTGTGTCATATTGTACTATATTGTTTTTTTTACACTTTTATATTATCTTATAAGTAGACTAAGCGTGTAATTCTCGATCCATCTATGTATATCTCGTGTGAAGTTATCAGGCATATGGAGTAGTTACATGCTGTTTGCCATTACGCTACCAAACGTTCTACTATGGCTGGGTTTGGGATCTCTTAGTGATGAGCCTTTGACTATTTGTATGAGTCTTGATGAATAACCCACTGAGCAGTCTGCCCGTTGTCTATTTCTTGTATTTATAGTGGTTTTTGTATAGGCGATGCAGCGTGAGACAGCACAATATGGGCCAATACTCTGATTAAGAGTGAACATATTCGTGTCTGAAGAAAAACCACATGATTGGTGTTGCTCGGGACATGGCTACTGTAATCAGCCGGATCATCTCTGACTTTGGGTTTATATGGAGGAGGTTTGAGTGTTTGCTTGTCTTGTTGGTTGTGCCAGATTAGCTACAAACAAAACAAGCAACAACACCACAATGGTAGATCATGGCCTGTTTGCCTCTAGAGAAGAAAAACAGGGAAGAAAGCAGGTTCATTTCTCTGAATTTATTATCGTTGGAGCTGTTAGATGGCCTGCGGATATCAACGTGCCTCCTGCATGAGTGAAGTATATAAACTTGGAAGCTGTTTGGAATGAGCAGAGAGGATGTCGGCTGCTTTTTAGAGTATATACGATATAAAAGGCGCAGTGGCTCTTGTCTTTCTCTTATTCCCTCTACATACAGTATCTACATTTATCCTTTGCCTACAACACGCTAGTTATTTCTCACCATGCAGAGAAGTTTAGGGTTCATTTCTGGTTAGTAAGTCCACATTTCTAGAAAGGCAATATGATGCAAGCAAGATACTAATAATATTCTCTTTTCTGAACAGTTTCCTGGAAGTTGGAGAGTAAATACTTGGGAAAGTTCGTTTCGGTTTCTCTTCAAGGCCCCATTGCTGTTTTGTCCGGTATGTCTGTTGGGCATGACGGCACTAGTAACGATTACTCCCTAGCCCTCCAAGCATGCATTCTGTATGGGGGTGAGAGTAATTGTTGGGATAGCGTCTTGGAACGCCCTGATAAAGATGATGTAGCGTCTATAGCATCCTTGAATCCTCAGGATACAGTGAAAACGAGTACCGTACAGGCACAAAGCCATGTGAGCTATGAGTTTGGTAAGCCCATTATATCATGCCATTGCGGGGGATTTACTTCGCCCATCGGTACATTAGCTGACTGCAGACAGCTAGCGTTACGGTAGAGGAAATACTCGGCAACCTGTCCGACTCGGAATCTGATGACGAGGATTATGAAGACTACTATAGCTTTGACTGTGACGACCTAGAAGATTACATATGGCTCTAGAGTCTCAGGCTGTACATTCTAAGCTTGTGTCCTACATCGTTTTCGTCTTTGTAGCACGCTGAGAGGCCTGTTGCGGTCACAACTTTAGCCCTCATATCTTTATGCTTGAACATTTCAAGTATGGCCGAGATTAGCCTCTGTACACAACGGAGACTGCTGTTATCATCTATAATTGATATAGAGGCTAATCAATCACTCAAAAGGCAATCTGATGATGGCGACGTTCCTCTTGATGCAAGTGTTAGTCCGGCTGTGGGCTCTTATTAGGTTTATTTGTCGTGCAACACCTAACCCTATTTCCATTGATATCTTGTATGTATATCACGTGATATGGTGTTCACGACTCGATTTTGATACAAGCTGTCGTGGATGTTGAAATAGTTGAGCAGATAGATATGGTAGCATAGCATGGATATGCCGGAAGAAATCTATGAAAACAATGTTCTAGGGCCGTAGTCCTTCACTGAGGAAGCATGGAAGGCTGAGCTCTGAATTGTAGATGATCAGTTGATAGGCCAAAGCCTAGGCAATGTGAAGAGAATCAAATCTTGGAAGATTTGCCGCTAGATCTAGGGGATGGATTAAAGAGCTATCCATTGAGCCCCTACATGTAACGGTTGCTGTGGTAGTCTGTAACCTGCATGCACTATCGATACTGGTTGGCGACCAGAGAGAGAAACGGATACTCTTGCAAGGACTTTCCCTTCTGTACTATAAAAGGACCTTGCACTAGCGCTAACAACTCAATCATGAATCTAGAGCAAGCGGTCTTTCCAATCCAGCATGAGGTTCAATAGCTTTGCTTTCTGGCTTTCTTCCAGTATCCCTCCCGCATTGGGGGTCTTAGGTATGTGCCCGGCACTTATGTGACTGACTGAACCTGTGTGAAAGAGCTGCTATTTTAACTATGCACACATGCCGTCCCGTCATAGCCCCTAGCGATATGGCTATAGCGGCATCCTATTACCCATGCCATCACTACTACCTCGATAGCGACAGTGACGGCATCCTCTGGTCGACCTGTCCAGATATCGACGAAAAAGAAGCATTTTCCAGTCTTGATCTCAACCGGTGCCTCATCAACAAGGGGGGGAAGCTCGAGTACATTGATGGGGGGTAGGTTTGAAAATATGAGAGCTTCTGAAAGCATATTCTGACCTACCTGTCTATAGCGGCGATGCAATGCAGACGTGCTCCGATTGTAGCCTGACCGAGGCAGATGGGTACTATCCCCGCATCAAATGCCAGTGTCGAACTGGAGATGGCGATCATACCAAGAAGACGACACTCGATCTTAGTAAGAATTTGCAGTGATATGGGAGGGGGGGGGGGCGGCTGATGGAAAAGCCATATGCAAACCGTCGCTAACAAATAGCCCGTGTAGTGGAACAGCTCTATAACTCCAACGGATATCTCGCTTGCTATTGGGCTATTGGTGATCGCCAGGAAGAGAGAAGATGACAAAAAGATTGCTTGTAGCGCAAGCAAGGCTTAGACGAAGTCGGAGCTGCGTAGGTTTCAACTTTCATCTTTTCCATTGCTTGTGTTTGCATGTAGAATTTCGATAATACAGAGAATTTGCGCATAGATACACACGCACGCTATGGTCATAATAAGTGAATAGGGCCTGTAAGCCCTGTCTGTAGTGGTGGATTACAGAGCAGCAAGTCTTTTTTTACAGGCTGGCTGGCTCATGCACACACATGAGCGCGAAAGGCATGAGTGGTAGACGGAATTTGTTAGGTGTACACGAGCTCCTCGCTACCTTGTCTCACAGTCTAGACTTTGTAGAGGTTTAGTATAATGGTGATTTTGTTTACTGCGACAGCTTCCTCTTTTCTTTTTCTCTTTGTTGAACACAGATAAGCCCCCGCATCTAAACATGAAGCTCGTTCTCTTTAGCTCCAAGTCTTACGACAAAGAATACTTTGAGGCTGCACTTTCAGCTGAAAAGGAAAACGACCTTGCGGATGTCACGATTGACTACATTGAGGCATCTCTATCTCCAAGCACAGCCTTAGTGGCTTTTGACGCTGATGCCGTCTGTGTCTTCGTTAATGACATCGTCAACGCCGAAGTCCTTCGTATGCTGCACAAATACGGCGTTCGGGCTATTCTCCTACGCTGTGCTGGCCACAACAACGTGGATCTTGAGACTGCCTCCTGCCTCGGCTTCTTCGTGGCCCATGTGCCGAGTTACTCGCCTGAGGCCGTGGCTGAGTTTGCAGTAGCCCTGATCCAGACTCTCAATCGCAATACCCATCGTGCTTACAACCGTGTGCGTGAAGGGAATTTTTCGCTCGGCGGACTCATTGGAAAAACACTCCACGGAAAGACAGTTGGTGTCATCGGCATTGGGCGCATTGGCCTGGCATTCGCGCGCATCATGCATGGCTTTGGCTGCCGTATGCTTGCTTTTGATCCGTTCCAGAACCCAGCCTTTCTCCAGTACGGCACGTATCTGCCGCTAAACAGACTGTTGGCGCAGTCCGATATTGTCAGTCTCCACTGCCCGCTAGGGGTAGCTACAGAGCACATCATCAACGAGCAGTCGCTTGCTATCATGAAAGAGGGCGCTATGCTAGTCAACACCTCCCGAGGCGGCTTAATCGACACTAAAGCTGTCATTTCCGCCCTGAAGCGCGGCCATCTCGGTGGCTTAGCACTGGATGTATACGAGGGTGAAGGTTCTCTCTTCTACGACGACCACTCGGATCATGTCATTGATGACGATCTTCTCATGCGGTTGACAACCTTCCACAATGTGCTGATAAGCGGCCATCAAGCCTTTTTTACCAAAGAGGCTATGGAAGAGATTGCAGAGTGCAGCTTGCGGAATCTTTCGGATTTCATGCACCACAAGGTGTGCCCTAACGGACTAACGCAGGTGCCTACATCGCGCCAAGAATAGCGATGCCTTCTGTTTCTGTAGAACACATCGCGGGAAATAGGGTTGCTAAGGGTTACCAAGAAACAGATGATTAGTGCCGAAGGAAGTGAATCAAATCCATCCAACCCTCTTTGTGGCTGTGAAGAAATACTATCGCAGGCAACAGGATTGATTTTCACATGCTCAGCTGAGTAGAGACATCGCTGTATTGTAGTGTGAGCGTTGGACTATTCTAGAGGCACGATCACGCCGGGGCCGCTCTATAGGCGATTTCTATATCTTCTCAAACAGCAACATACCAGCTTTGGCTTTCTTTCCCCTTTGTATTTGAGATGGGCATTAGGTGAGCCCAAACCGCATGTTGTTTTCTCGTTTTAGTACGTCAAGATCATGTTTGGTCTCTTTGTTCTGGTGTCATAATTTTTTGTTTGCTCTATCATTAGTGGCTATAATGCTTTCTAGTGGTACACAAGCCCCGCTATACCCAAAGTACCCTAGTAGCCTCCACCACCATAACTTGTTGCGTCACCAATAGATTGTGAGGCAGCCAAACGTTATGCCAAGAAACTTTACAGGGCAGGAGCTTCGGCCCAGCTGCGCAAGAGCCTGCCCTGCCTTCTTTCTTTTCATTCCTCCCTCTTCTTCCACTTTATTTATCCTCTGCCTCACATGCTTAAAATATAAAGGCCAGCATTTCGTTTCTTGAGCCTTGGCTGAAGCTGCTGCTCTCATCTTATCGTCATTATCCATTATTTTCCTCTCTTTCCTTAGCTTGCTATACTTCTTCCTGGCGTCGCATAGTTTATATAGATCGCCAGTTCTACTTTTTAGCCTCCGTTATATAGAAGATATTGGCCAACATACAGCACACATACATAGCCTGCAGTCGTCTCTACTATGACGAGGATCATCGATTCAACTCTCAATACTCACGGCTTGGCTGACGATCAGCGGGGTCTGCTCGAGCTTATTGACAAGCTTCAGTTTGCCCAGCTTGACAATGTCAAGCTCCCTCAGATCGTGGTCGTTGGCGACCAGTCCGCTGGTAAGAGCTCTGTCCTAGAAGCCCTCACAGGCACGCCCTTTCCTCGCGACTCTGGTGCCTGCACACGCTTCGCCACCGAGATTCGCATGCGCCGTGCCAAGGAATCCACTCTCAAAGTCGCCATCATTCCCGATCGAAGCCGACCCCAGAGCGAGCAGTTGCGCTTGCTTCAGTATGGCGGCCATGTCAACGAAAACACCTCATTCGAGTCCTTGATGCGCGATGCTGGCGATCTTATTGCCCCTAAAGGTATTCCTGGTCGCTTTGCTGCTCGCGACATCTTGGTTGTCGAGAAGCGCGGCCCAGATATGCCCCTCCTCACTCTAGTGGACCTCCCTGGCTTAGTCAGGGTTGCCAACCGCGATCAGTCCGAGTCTGATATCCGCACCATCGAGGCTCTTTCGGATCGCTACATGAAAAGCTCACGGACAATCATTCTTGCTGTTATAGGTGGCAACAATGACTATGTTCAAGCTCCCATTCTCAGAAAAGCCCGCCAGTTTGATCCTTCTGGCTCTCGCTCCATAGGCGTGCTCACCAAGCCTGATCTTACCGAAGGCATCGGCCTTGAAGACAAGTTCATTGAATTAGTTATGAACGAAGATGCTGAGAACCACTTCAAGCTTGGGTGGTATGTCTTACTAAACCCTGGTCCCCCGCTTCACGGCGAGGCTTGGCCAAGTCCAGCGGAGCGCCAGAAGCGAGAGGATGAGTTTTTCAGTCGCGGAAAATGGAGCACATTGCCTGCGTCAATGCGCGGCGTCGGTGCCCTTCGTCAGAAACTCAGTACCCAGCTGCAAAAGCACATTGGCCGTCACATTCCTAGCTTGCGCAAGCAGATCCAGGATGCATTGAGCCGCTGCGACCACGAGCTCAAGCAGCTTGGCGAAGGCAAAGACACCGTTGAGGAGATGAAGCTGGAGATGGGAGAGCTCTTCTCTACCTCTAATAATCTTGTTACACCAGCTATCAACGGAAACTACAAGAACCCCCCTGGCGAAAAGTTCTTTCCTCGCCAAGCAATCTCGAAGGGCACACCTCCCCAGCGGCTTCGTGCCCGTGTCCGTGAAGAGAGTGAGAGATTTGCTCGTAGATTTCGGGACAGCGCACGTAAGGTCAAGTTCAGTGATACCACAGGCGCTTCGGGCGCCAGCTCAACTCTGAATGGTTTAGGCTCCCAGTCCAAAAAGGATTTTGCCCGGAACCATGTTGAGCCTCTCCTTGCACAGGTTCGTGGTACTGAGCTCCCTATGGACTCCAACCCACGTGCTCCGTATATTCTGTTTCAGGATTACGCCCAGAACTGGCCCACCATCTCTACCGAGTTCAAAGATAATATTGTTGTCATCTGCAACGAGTTTCTGTCGGAAATTATTGACTATGTTTGGCCCCAGCGCATGCACTCACCTCTTCGCGAGCATTACCTAGAGCCCATGATGGCTGACTTGGTCAAGCAAGCCGAAAAGGAGTTGGTGCGCCTGACCGAGGACATGGAACTTGAAATCCAGCCCTTTGATCCAGAATACGAAGAGCGTCTCAAGAAGTGGCGTCACCAAGCAACCCAAGAGGGGCAAACCTATACAGAGGCCGAAGAGGTGCTTGAAAAGATGCTCATATACTACGACTGCACAGCGCGCATTTTTATTCGCAATGTCATTACTCAGATTGCCGAGCGCTACCTGATTCTTGGCCTCCTTCGCTTGTTCAACCCTGTGAAGATTCTGCAAATGTCAAACGCTGTGGTTGAGGCTATTGCCGCCGAGAACAAACAGACCCGCGATCGCCGGATTACTCTTAAGAATCAGAAACATGCCATCGAGGAAGCCAAGACTCTCTGTGCTAATCTGGCAATGCGCAGCGACCTACGGTCTGCTTACGAGGACGATTATGGCGAAGACTCGGAGGATGAAACTGTAATTCGTCGTCGCCCAACCGCTGCGACACAAAATAATGGTACGTCTCTGAGAGAGCAAGAAACTATTGTAAAAAGCCAGCACGAGCTCCGCCAGTTAGAGGCCGCCAAGCAAGCGGCCTTGCAGTACCAGCAACAGCAGATACTTGCTTCAGAGCAGGCTGCGGCCCTAAAGGCCCAGCAGCAGAGCAGTCCTCAGCGATCTTCGCACTCCCACTCGCACAGAAACAGTACACATTACTACAAAGAAAACGATGGCGATCCGTCGGTCTCATCGAGCAGAAGTAAATCCCGTATTGATCCTCCTGTGAGTGGAGATTGGGAGCACTACAAGCGGACGTCGTCTGGGTCCGAGGGGCCTGATGTTCCTTCTACACCACCCCCTCCACCTCCTCCGCCTCGCCCCCCTTATCATCTAGAAGACCAAGCTAGTGCCATGCCGAGACGAGAGCCCAGACCGTATGTGACTAGGCGCTGATTTAGGGGATACGAGGCAGGAGGGTTTCTAGAGGTTCAATTTGTATTGGTGCAGCCGACTGTTACTTAGATAGCAAAGGATATACCTATATAGACTCATAGACATTCAATGTTGAGCCACGTATAGAGATGTCTCAGGCAAAGGGACATGCTGCAAACAATGTAATCGTGCAAGTGTTGGTAGGCAACATCATCCTGTTCTATTCCTTTTGGTCCATTAACCCTAAACCATGGCAGGCCTACCATTCAATACGACAACACGTGGTCCACGCTCACTGCTCACTCACCCACCTTCGCACGAAAAATTGTTCTAGCCTTTTTTTTTTTTTTTTTCACTTTTGGATAGCTTTTCCACACCGGGTCGGACGTAAATCCACACCCGCAGTCCCTTCCTCCAAGGGTCTATACAATCGAGTGGTCAGCCTGATCTGCTTGCTTAGCTTTGAAGCTCCATTTGCGCGATAGCTTCGGAGCTTCAGAAGCTTCAATAGAGCAAGAACAAATCTTGCTGTTGCTGAATGAGGCGCCTGCCTTTGTGTACTAAGCCTGACATTTGTGTGCTTGAGTCGGATACCAAGACACAAAGTCCAGTCCTTTGTTTTTGCTACTCCCCTCTCTATTTCCTATTTTCTTGTCCGCTATTTTTTTTTCTCCTTACTATATGACTGCATCGTCTGGACACACTTTTCAGAATGCGATTTGTTTTGTTCTAACACAGCTCATCATCTTGCCTGATTTCTAACTGTCTCTGTCTCGGAACTGCTATTATTAATCATCGCCTTTGCCGTCTCTTCTAGTAAAACGATAATAAAATTACTAGCAAGCAGCCACACAGCCACAAGCTAAACATCCTCGTCTAGAGTCACAAGCCAGGCCAGCGACAAATACTAATTTGTCTTGGTTAACCATCAATTCTATCAAAACGTCTCCCTCCCCCCGACCTATTTTTCACCCTTCTCGAACACGTCACGTCGCCACTGCGGCGCATCGCAGCGCATCGCATCGCATCGCGTCATCTTGCTCTTTACCTCGCCTATATCTAATCCTACGGTCCCCCGACTCATATAAACTACATTTCCCTTCCTTCGCGACCAGCAGCGAACCTTATGTGATCCATCGCCACCAACATCACCACCATGTTCGGCGTCTTAGAGTCGATCAATGTGCCGCCAACGGGCGTGTACAAATCGTATGAGGAACTCTTCAACGATCTGAGCGTCCGCATGCAGAGCGAGGGTTACAAGGTTGTCAAGGCGCGCTCACATCGCGGCAAGATTGGTGGTGCCGATGTGCCCGGAAACGAAATGGTCCGTTGTGATCTAGTATGCGATCGTGGCGGCCGGCCGTACAAATGCCTTGCTACAAAGCACAAGACGAGCACTAAAAAGACTGATTGTCCATGGAAGGCCAAGGCTGTCAACCGCAAGATGATGGGTGGCTGGGTATTGACCGTAATTTGTGATCAGCATAATCATCAGCCTGGAACACCGGAACCCCCAACCCCGAGTGCGAGTGAGCCGGATGCTGATGGGGAACTGGATGCTGACGGTGTGTGATTACCTGCCCGGCGTGTGCCCGCTCTCTGGGTTTTTCTTTCCAAAATTTTCCTGTTGCTTACCTATGTCATCCCTCCCTCGTCGCTGACTTCTTGACCAATTCTTTAGCTACTGCTGCCGTCTCAGGCATCACTGACCAACCAGATATGATCGCCTTTCCACCGGCAGCCGCTATACCAAATACCGTCATTTCTGCTCCACCTCCGAATACCGCTTCCGTGTCTGCCCCAACCCCCGCTCCAGTGTCATCATCTGTCCCTGTTCCCGCATCCGCACCATCATCCGCAGCCGCCGCTGGAATTCCCGACGTTGAGACGAACGCAGCACTTGCTGTAGCCGGAGTGTCACAGGCTGTCCTCAAACTCTCCGGCGATACCTTTCACCAGTTTAAAAACGAGTTCCGCAAGCTCGGTAAGCCCGACCGCCTAAATGCACTTGCGCAACTCCAGCTACGTATTGCCGCTATTTATGCCGTTGAAAACGAGGACTCTCAGCGCCAGATGCGGCAGGAACAGCAAGAGCGGCGGCATCGCCAAATCGACGACACTCGGCGCCAGTCTAAATCTAGCACAGACAAGACGCCTGCTATGACACACGCAGCACCTCTCAATACAGGTGGTAGCGGCACATCAACTGGTGGACCTAGTTCAGTTATGTCGAATGTTCCTATGCCACCAACATCACAACAAGTACAGCAACAGCAACAGCAACAGCAACAGCAACAACAACAGAAGCAGCGGCAACAACAACAAGCCCAGGCACAAGCGCAGGTGCAGGCCCAACAGCAAAGATTCAGACAGTCTCAGGCCCAGGCACAGGCTCATGTCCAAGCCCAGGTTCAAGCCCAGGCACAAGCACAAGCCCAAGTTCAGGCTGCCCAAGTCGCACAAGCCCAGGCCCAGGCCCAGGCACAAGCTCAGGCACAGGCACAGGCACAGGCGCAGGCGCAGGCTCAAGCTCAAGCTCAAGCTCAAGCTCAAGCTCAAGCTCAAGCTCAAGCACAAGCCCAGGCTCAGGCTCAGGCTCAAGTCCAGGCGCAAGTGCAGGCGGCACAAGCTGCTCAACAAAGCCTTTCCTCAGAGACTCAACAGGCCAGCATTCACTTGCCACATGATTTTCTTCACCATCAATTCCAACTACAGGTGACTCCGCAGACCCAAGTAGCCACTCCGGTCCCGACGCCGCAAGTGCCACCACAGCACTACCATCAGTATCCTGGTCCGCCGCGGAGAATTAGGGGCAATCGATCAGGCGGCAGCGGTCAGTAGGAAATGCCGCAGTGTTGACTTGACGTGACCCAAGCAGACCTGAAAAAAAAGAAAAGCCAGAACCGGAGATTGTGACCTCGCGGTCGGGATGGATCAGACCTTTTTGTTATGCCTCTTTTGCTTTTGTTTTGTTTTGTTCTTATTTTGTATGAAGGGTTGGCATGTCTTTCGAATTTGGATAGTATTGGGTGGGATTAAGACTTAAAAATGGTACTGGGCTCTTGATTTGTTGTGTGCTTTTACTTTCCTATTTGTTCCTATCTTTTCTTTCTTTCTTCCTTTGTCTTTTTGCGCATACTCTCGTTTCTTGCGGGATACGCGGATGATTGCATGCTGGCGGCGTCTGGATTTATTTGTTTCTATTGGCTTCTCTTCTCTACCCTTTTTCGCTACAAGCCACGAGCTATAGTTACGGTTGCGGCTTCTGCCGTTCTCTGGTTTCTGTTCATGGGTATGGGTATTCTCTCCTTGCTTGGTTCATTGTACAATCTACTTTTTTCTTGTGAATCCATACAACTACTAAGTCGGCCGCCTTGAAATGCGACGATAAATGCGATGATGTCCCATTGGCTCGTGACCACTGAATGTTCCATGATTTTCGGTTGAATAAAGTCCAAAAGGGTAGTTGCTTCTTGCTAACCGCTCCCCCCCCCCCTCCCCCCGCTTCATGAAGTAAAAGTTTGATGGCGCGTTCATTTTTCCTCATCTTTTCTCACTAGGCTTCCTTGGCCTTGGTAGCATATAACAGCTGCAGCCATGGAGTCTTTCACTATTTCTCCATCCCGGCCTTCAACGCCAAAAAGTTTCTCTTGCAATGAATCTGATGGACTCTTTAATCGGGGATCACCTAGTGCTGAATCTTCTATCAGTCAAATACCGAGCCGGAACTCCAAAGGCACGTCCACTCCCGGCATTACATCGCTTCAGAGATCTCATTCAGCTTGTCGGAACATGCCTCCTCAATCATACCAGAGCACTGGCTCACGTCAGCCCAGACCGCCGACGAGCATGTCGTCTCGTGGCTTGAGCACTGCTTCCGGGCGCAAGTCAAGAGCCGGGTCCATAATGGGGAATGACGAGGCTGAGAATCTCATCTGTGCTTTGAGCGAGGCACGGGGCGTTGTCCCGTCTGTTGGCATATGCTTTATCAATGTGTCAACTGGGGAAGTTTCAATGAGCCAGATTTGTGATAATCAATTCTATGTCAAGACTATCCATAAACTCCGCATGCACGAACCGTCATACATTCTAGTTTGCTCGACGTTTTGCTTGCCGAACCAGAAGTCAACCTTGTATTCACTTTTGGAAGAGCATATTGTTGGTTCCAAGCTAGTGTCAGGGGACAGGTCGATGTGGAATGAAGCGGCTGGGCTGGAGTACATACAGAATCTGGCCTTCAGAGAGGATGCTGAAGCTATCAAAGTTGCAATACAGGGCAACTTCTATGCGATCTGCTCTTTTTCAGCCGTAAGCCACGAACCCCGACCTCGGTGTCTATATTTAGAGTTGCTAACTCAATGTAGGCTATGAAGTACCTTGAAAGCGAATACTCTATCCGTGTCACTCCCCACTCTCTCCGCATCAAGTATCAGCCGTCTGAGGACACGATGATGATTGATATATCTGCCGTTCAGTCGCTAGAGCTTGTCCGTAATCTCCGCGAGCCACGGTCAAAGAATAGTCTCTATGGGCTACTGAATCATACACAGACTCCAATGGGCGCTAGAATTCTACGTAGCAATATCCTTCAACCATCAACG
This sequence comes from Ceratocystis huliohia, assembly GCA_038382965.1. Classification (NCBI taxonomy): domain Eukaryota; kingdom Fungi; phylum Ascomycota; class Sordariomycetes; order Microascales; family Ceratocystidaceae; genus Ceratocystis; species Ceratocystis huliohia. Next base: position 54,290 of record JAXCEX010000087.1, on the reverse strand, counting down.
CTACGAGAAGCATTCTTGATTCCCCGATATGACGCGCTCTCAGAATTAACTACTAACGAGGCCATGTTCATAGAAATTCGTCAAGGTAAGTTGAGTCAACGGTATTCTTATTTTCTCAGTTTCGGCATCTCATACTATATCTTCTTTTTTAGCTCTGCAAAAGTTTTGCGACATCGAAAAAATTCTCACCAAGATGGTCTTTGTCACGACGAAGGTGTCGTTGTATGAATCGGAGCAGGCTTTGAATCAAGTTCTCATGGTCAAGCAGTTTTTAGAATCTGTTCCACAAGTACACGCTGCCTTGCTGCCAGCGAAAAGCCCCCTGTTAACCAAGATTCGCGACCTCTGTCGCCCTGAAATCACACACCCCGTTCTCTCCAAGATCCTTGAATCTATTGAGCCCGATGTGACCTATGCTAAGGCTCCAGTTGAGCTAAGAAACCAGCGCACATTTGCTGTCAAGGTACCTTTATCGCAGACCTCAAGCTCGTTTAGGATCGATGCTGACAATGTGTTGGATAGAGAGGTATCAACGGTCTTCTTGATGTTGCAAGAAAAACCTTCAAGGAAGGCCAAGAAGATATTTACAGCCATTTTGAGGAATTAAACAGTTAGTTTGTCCCGTATTCAGTTTTGAGTGTGGGGTAATTAGTTCCTACTAACTATTGTTAGGTACTCTTGGTGTAAACGCGCAGCTTAAATATGATCCAGGCCGGAAGTACTGGCTTCAAGTTCGCGCAAACGAATTTGAAAGTCGGCCGACGCCCGAGGGCTTGATAAATTGCATCAAAAAGCGTAAATTCATCCAGTGCCAAACGCTTCTTTTGCTCAAACTTAACCAAAGGGTCAAAGATTCCGAGCAAGAGGTCATCATACAAAGCGATGCGGTTATTCAGAGTATCCTGGACTTCATCCGAATCCATGTCCCTCATTTATTTCGTGTGTGCGAGTCAATTGCTCTTCTTGATATGATCTCGTCTTTTGGGCAATTAGTTACGTTGAGAGAATATGTCAAACCTGAGATAAACGGAACCCTTGCTTTAAAGGCGGCCCGCCACCCTTTAATGGATGTTGTAAGTGTGACTTCTTCCAATAACCTGAATCTACAAACACGTCTAACATCAATCACACGCAGTCTATAAGCCAGTTCGTCCCAAACGACTTTTATTCTAGTGAGGACTATCATTTTCAGATCGTCACTGGTTGTAATATGAGCGGGAAAAGCACATATATCCGCTCGGTTGCTTTGTTTCAAATCATGGCACAGATAGGCTGTTTTGTGCCGGCGGAGTATGCTTCTTTCCCTATCATTCATAGCATCTTTGCGCGGGTGTCTACAGACGACAGCATTGAAGCTAACATGTCGACATTTTCTATCGAAATGCGAGAGATGGCGTTTATATTGAGGTATGTGATTCTGTATGATGAAAGACTTTGTTGTGACTGACCTTTTTGCTCCCAGAAATGTCGGTGAGAATAGTATGGCTATCATAGATGAACTGGGTCGGGGTACAAGCACAAGAGATGGCCTTGCAATTGCGGTTGCTATGGCCGAATCCCTGATTAAAAGCAAGGCCAGAGTTTGGTTCACCACCCACTTCCTTGAACTGGGTAAGCAAAGTTTTCACATTTGACCACCAAAGCTCTCCTACCTAACTTGACCATTTAGGCGAGGCCCTTCAAGACCGACCAGGCGTTCTAAACCTCCATCTTGCAACCCATACATCAAACGATAGCGACAACACGCCCAAGACTACTATGCTTTACAAAGTTGAATCGGGTGTGGTCGATAACGAGCACTACGGGCTACGTTTGGCCAAAGCTATGGAATTCCCTCCTCGCTTCATTGCTTTTGCGGAAGCGATTTTACAACACCTTCAAGCACAGCGAGAAGCATCTAAGCATGGATCAGAAAGGGCTCAAGTACTTGCGCGACGACGTCTAGTTATGAATTTATTTGAAAGCCTCAAACAGGTTGCGAACTCGGAGATGGACAACGCGGCGCTGTGGAAATACCTTGCAAGGTTGCAGGAGGAATTCATTAATCGCATGGAAGAACTTTCATCTCATCACGGTGATGGTGAGGACGAAGCTAGTGATTGTGATTTCGAGAGTCTCGATGTAACAAGAACGAGCGATGTGGAAAGTTCTGGTTTAGAGGTATGTAACTAGCGAAGGATATGCAAAATGGGGTACATAGTTGTTTGTATGGGAGTCTACTGTATGTAGTGGCAGCAGTTGTTCGTGCTTGGGACCGAGGCAAACAGAAGGATCAATAATACCCGAAAAGGCAGTATGACGAGCCCCGCTCATTTAAAGTTGTACAAGCAGCAGTATCCTTGTCAAGCCTTTATCTTATCATACAATATCAGCCCCACGTTAGAAAAAAAAATCGAAGCAAGAGAGCAACGAGAAGAAACACAATAACAATCGCCATAGTATTTCAAGGTTCTTATGCTCTTGGTTTCGCCCCTGAAAGAATCATTTGTTTCAATTTTCTTTACAATTGCTTTCTTCTGTTACTTCTCTCTGTATATAATACGATAAAAATTTCATCAGGCCACCACCATGTCTACCGTTCTCCCCCCGCCATCCAAGCGGCAGCGCAGAGAGCACCTTGAACGCACTGGTACCCAGCAAGATGTTACTGCTAGTACTAGAAAAGATATCGGTTCTTTCAAGGCCCGCTTTGTAGACTCTGAAGGTCAGCAACTCGCCGAGGTTATTGAAGTCCCCTTGGCCGATGCCAGTGAAAAGAACATTTCGCTGCTTCTCAACACATTATTAGGACGGGTAAGGACACATGTTCCTGGACAATGACAAGTCCACACAAGTCAAGTATAGAATGACGGTTCTAACCGTCTCATCAACAGGATCGCGAAGAGTTTCTCCCATACAAATTCCGCGTGCACATTCCCGATTCCGATGTCATCGTCGACACATACCCTGAGGATCTACTAGTGCTTCTCCAAAGTCATGGCATCGCCAACCCATTTGAGACCACCATCACCCTCGGCGCTGAGCCGCAAGCCGTTTTCAAAGTTCAAGCCGTCACGCGCATGTCACAACGTATTCCTGGCCACGGCGAAGCCATTTTATGCGCACAGTTTAGCCCTGCCACCAGTGGTCGCATGGCGACTGGCTCTGGCGACAAGACAGCACGGATATGGGATACTGAGACAGGCACTCCAAAATGGACGCTAGCTGGCCATGATGGCTGGGTTCTCTGCGTAGCATGGTCGGCTGATGGCGAGCAGCTGGCTACTGGCAGCATGGACAAAAGCGTGCGGGTGTGGGACCCAAAAACTGGCAAAGCGAAAACAACTAAGCCACTAACAGGCCACGCAAAGTGGGTAACGAGCATTGCGTGGCAACCGTATCATCTGTGGAATGATGATGAGGGCCCGCGTCTGGCTAGTGCTAGCAAAGACGCTACTATTCGTGTATGGGTAGTTAACAGTGGGCGAACGGAACATGTGCTGTCCGGCCACAAGGGAAGTGTTAGCTGTGTGCGCTGGGGCGGCACAAACCTGATATACAGTGCTAGTCACGATAAGAGCATCAAAGTCTGGGACGCGACTAAAGGTACATTGGTTCATACCCTTAACTCGCACGCGCACTGGGTCAACCATTTAGCGCTATCGACGGAGTTTGTGCTCCGCACGGCATTCTACGACCATACGCCCACTCCGGTATCTGCAGCAGAGCGCAAGGAAAAGGCCAAGGAGAGATTCGAGCGTGCGGCTAGATTCAAAGGCAAGATTACCGAAAGACTAGTCTCGGCCAGTGACGACTTCACCATGTACCTGTGGGATCCGGCACAGGGCACAAAGCCGGTTGCAAGAATGCTAGGTCACCAGAAGCAGGTGAACCATGTCACATTTTCCCCTGACGGTAATACCATTGCCAGTGCTGGCTGGGACAACCACACCAAGTTGTGGAGTGCAAGGTAAGCTCTTTTGTCCATTCCCGCTGAGCTACAACCTAACTAACACTATCGATCACTAAAGGGATGGCAAGTTTATCAACACCCTGCGTGGCCACGTCGCGCCCGTCTTCCAATGCTCCTTCTCCGCCGACTCTCGACTCCTAGTTACTGCGTCGCGAGACTGTACCCTCAAGGTTTGGTCGATGGCATCCCACAAGATGGCTGCCGATCTACCGGGCCACCAAGATGAAGTGTATGCGGTAGACTGGAGTCCAGATGGTAAGAAGGTTGGCAGTGGAGGCAAGGACAAGGCTGTGCGCGTGTGGTGCAACTAAAAAAAGACGACGGTGTAGAAACAAGGCGAGTTTGAATAAAGATCATTTTATGACGTAAATGATACATATCAAGTTGATACATTGAACACATTGGCTAGGTACATACTAGAGGTGCTAAAGATGAAGAAAACCAAGGAAATGTGATGAAAAGAATATGTAAAGCCATTTAGAAAAACGCCGTGACCTAGGTAGTGCAATAGAACAATACAAGACAAAAAGACAAAGAAACTAACACCTTCCATCCATCCGTACAAAGCATTGAATCTCATTCGTCGATGTCGATTCGTTTTTGTCGCCCTTTCCCCTAGAGACTGTCGTTCCCATCTTCGCAGTCCTAGTTTCTCTAGATCTAACCTAAGCAGGGTAGCTATAGACAAAGAGTAAAGAGAGGTGATCGGAGCATCGTGGGAATATGTAGAGAGTCCGCACAGGAATGCCTGCGAAAGAATTCAGAGGGAAATGGAATAGGGCTGCAATGGCTGAGCATGCGGTAGCAGCGGGTGTGTGAAGCAGAGGTGAAAACTAACAACGCAAAATCGCGCTGGGTTAGGTTTACCGGCCACCACGGCTGAAACCACCACGACCGCGGCCACCAGCGCCACCTCTAGAAAAGCCACCGCCACCACGGGAAGCACCACCACGGCCACCACCGAAGCCGCTACCACCACGGCCACCGCCAAAGCCTCCACGGCCACCTCCACGGCCACCTCCACGGCCGCCAAAGCCTCCGCGGCCACCAGCGCCACCACGGCCGCCAAAGCCTCCACGGCCACCGCCAGCACCGCCGCGAGAAGGCTTCTTGACCTTTGGCAGGCCGGCAAGGGGCTTGGGCTTGGGCAAGAAGCGCTCCATTGGCAGCAGCTTCTCGGTAGAGATGTAGAACTTGTCGCCAGCCTTGAATGAAGTGGCCTTGATGCCCTCAGTGGGGCGGATGGTGAAGTAAACCTGGTTGATGGGGCCGAGGATCTCGTCGATCTTGCCAATGGCGGTCTTGTTTTCGAGGAACATCTGAGCGTTGAACTGGGGGACCTTCGGGTTGGTGGACTCGCAGACCATCTCGTCCTCACAGGCGTGGAGGAAAGTGCCAAGCTCTGTGGAGGGGGAAACAACAAGGAAGTATTTCATTAGCAACGCATTCAAGTGAAGAAAAGGATGAGGGCTTTCGAAAACCGGGAATTGAGTTCTACTGGGGAACAACGTACCGATCACCGAGGCAGGAGGGCCTTCTTCACGGCGCTGGAAGCTGCCACCTCCGCGACCTAGAAACATAAATGTTAGCGTGATCGCTCGCTCAATCATAGAAAAGGGACTATTGCAAGTGTCTCGGAGCTCTGCGCTTCCAGGCACCGGCCAGGCCGTCAAGATCAGCTAGGGTTCGGCATCTTACCACCACGACCACCACCACGACCACCGCGACCGCCGCCTCTGAAGGACATTACGAGCCAGGAAGAAGAAAAAGGGCTAGAGAGTAGAAGAATGCCGAAGGCTGTGAAAACAACAAGCAATTGCGCAAACTGTAGTCGGGCCTTGCTGTGGCGATAAATGGGAGCGACAAAAGCACGAAGAAAGCAAAAAAGGCGATAAGTTCGTCACTTCGCTATCGAAGGAAATAAAATAACCAAAAAGCAGAGGCGATCCAAGTGTCTCGAGTTTTTTTTTTTCCTTCTGCTGGAAATTTTCCCTAAGGCGGTGGAAAGTGGGGCCGTCGCCAGCCATCGCATACAGACTATTGGCTGGATAAGCGCCACAGATAACCATCCCCAGCCACATGGCGCCCCTACGTTCTAGCATTTTTAAGTATTATTAGCGCCACATCTGGGACATAGGAAAGGGGGGTTGTTTGCCAGAGGAAGATAAGAGAGAAAACAAAGCACGGAGGCGAGCCAAGTTCTGTAACAAAACACAAGAGTTGCCATATAGTAAACCTATAGAATGTAAAATGCAGGCCGTGAAGAACCAAAGCAGTACAATAATCAAGCAACCGAATTTGTGTAAATAGAACTGCTCTATGCACGGTGTTGATTGTTCTGAGTCACCCGCATTACCACAACGCCCCAAATCCGCTAAAGTATGGACCAAATTATGGTTGCAACTGCCAAACGTCGATATTTTTCTTTGGTGGGGTTCTGTTCTACCAATCCTAGAAGCCCATCCTATCATTTCTTCCTTCCTCCGTGTATGTAGTTCTTTCCATAAGGTTGGTCCTACACTTTTTTGCTACAACTTTCATCCCCCTCCATTCTTCTTCCTCTTCCTAGTTTCAAGCTGGCTTTGGTCTTGCATTTACAAGATTTCAATCCAACTCATCGGATACACTTCTCCAACTAGCCCCGCCCCCACTCCTTCTTTTGTCTTTTGTCCTTCCTCTTGTCCTCGTCTGTTTGCGCCTGCTGCTGCTGCCAAAACACACAAATATGGACCCCGCAAAGGCTGTTGATGCCGTCGCTGAGGCCGTTCAGAAGATCTCAGTTAAAGGCGGCGACAACCCGAAGCCGAACCCGAAGCCGACCGCTAAAAAGACCGAAAAAAAACCCAAGAAGACCGGTGCCGCTGGCGGTGATGCCGGCCCGCTCGAGCTCAACCCGCCTCCCGGATTCCTAGCCACCCGCCTGGCTCTGTTCGATCGCCTCAAGAAGGAGTACGACGATGAGGTTGCTGCTAGGCCCCGCGAGCCTATCACTATCACCATGCCCAATGGCGAATCACGCGAGGGTATTGCCTGGGAAACTACGCCCGCCGAGATCGCCAAGAGCATCAGCAACTCACTGTTCAAGCGCACTGTAGTTGCCCGGCTGGACGGTGACAAGGAAAAGCTGTGGGATTTGGAACGCCCATTAGAGCGCAGCTGCAAGCTGGAGCTCCTGGATTTTGACAGTGAGCAGTAGGTTTAGTCTCAAGATACCTCACCAGCCCCATTCGATCTGACTTGGTTGGTTTGATTTGCTAACGCTACATAGGGGCCAGTTTGTCTTCTGGCATTCAAGCGCCCATATTCTCGGCGAGGCCTGTGAGAGACGATTTGGCTGCTCTCTATGCATTGGTCCCCCTGTTGACAATGGTTTCTACTACGAGATGGCTCTGCCTGACAACGCCGCCGTCTCCGATGCCGATTTCAAGCCTCTCGAGACCATTGTTGGCTCAATCGTCAAGGAGAAACAGAAGTTTGAGCGCCTGGAGCTGTCTAAGGAGCACCTACTTGAAATGGTGTGACTAGCGTTGATCTTGACTCTGCTATTAGGACAGTGGCTAACCCCATGTTTAGTTTGCCTACAACAAGTACAAGCAACATATAATAAAGGTAAGTCTGAGCTGCGGCTGGTACGACGCATATGCATATATCACGCACTAACAATATTGCCCCAGGACAAAATCCCTGACGGTATGCTTCCCAACATCACTTGGCGTTTAAAACAAGCACCAACTCACACTCCCAATCACTTATTGTCATTATCTAGGCACCCGCACTACTGTTTATCGCAATGGTCCCCTGATCGATCTGTGCCGCGGCCCTCATGTCGTTGGTAAGTATTGATGCGCAAAATTTATCAGTGAAACTCGTATCACTAACTGCTCCATAGATACTTCCCGAATTGAGGCCTTTGCCGTCATGAAGTCCTCTGCTTCTTACTTCCTGGGCGACCAGGCCAACGACAGTCTGCAGCGTGTCTACGGCGTTTCCTTCCCTGAGTACGTCATGCTTTCTTTCAATCCCAGCGAGCGTATAAACTAACCCCTTTACAGCAAGAAGCGCATGACTGAACATAAAAAGTTCCTTGAGGAGGCTGCCAAACGCGACCACCGCAAGATTGGCAAAGAGCAGGAGCTTTTCCTATTCCACGAGTGGTCCCCTGGATCTGCCTTCTGGCTGCCTCATGGTGCTAGAATCTACAACACTCTGCTCAACTACTTGAAAGATCAGTACTGGAAGCGTGGCTATGAGGAGGTTATCACCCCCAACATGTTTAACTCCGATTTGTGGAGACAGTCTGGCCATTGGCAGTACTACAAGGACGACATGTTTGTCGTTGATGTCGATAAGACCCAGTTTGCTCTGAAGCCTATGAACTGCCCCTCCCATGCCCTGCGTAAGTCGATATATACCTGCATTTACTATGAACTTAACCACAGGTCTAACAATTTGTAGTTTTCGGTCACCGCGAGCGTAGCCACCGTGAGCTTCCATGGCGAGTTGCTGACTTTGGTGTTCTCCATCGTAATGAGGCTTCTGGTGCTCTCAGTGGCCTTACGCGTGTGCGTCGATTCCAGCAGGATGATGCCCATATTTTCTGCCGCGAGGATCAGATCAAGTCTGAGATCACCGAGCTGTTCGACTTCTTTTCGGACATGTATGGTCTCCGTAAGTAATGTTGTTATTCTGCTCTTTTTACACTTTTGAGCCGACGCACTAACTACCACCAGTGGGCTTCACCTTCAAGTTGAACTTGAGTACCCGCCCCGAGAAGTTCCTCGGTGAAATTGCTACCGTAAGTCTATTCTGACAAAGTCCTATCGAGAACCTAAGTTAACTCTTCATAGTGGGACCGTGCCGAATCTATGTTGAAGGAGGCTCTTGATGAGTTCTGCGCCAAGGAAAAGTCTACCTGGGTCCTAAACGAGGGTGATGGTGCCTTCTATGGCCCCAAGATTGATATTCAGGTCTTTGATTGTAAGCTCAGTGCAACTTAATGCTCGGTTTGTACATCTACTAACCAATCATGGATATAACCAATCGACAGCCCTGAAGCGTGCTTGGCAGACGGCCACCATCCAGTGAGTATCACTCAATCCAAAAGCTGTAAGCTGCTTGCTTGACTAACAACTTCTCAGGCTGGATTTCATGAACCCTCAAAACTTCAACCTTGAGTATCATACTGATGCTAAGGTTGAGGATGTTACTGCTGAGAAGGCTGCCAAGGAGAAGACTGCTCCTGCTGCCGTTCCCGCACCCGCTGCCACTCCTGCCCCTACTGCTAGCGCCTCTAGTGCCCCCGCCCCCTCCGATAGTGAGAAGGAGAAGACTGAGACAAAGAAGTGGGCTTTCCGCAAGGCTCTTTCCCCTGGCTGCGCTCGCCCTGTCATGATTCACCGCGCTATGGCTGGCTCTATCGAGGTATGTCGTTCAATGGAATACAATTATAGTGACAAATTTCAAGTAACTAACAGAGCATCACTCACTAGCGTTTCACCGGAATCCTGTGCGAGCACTTTGCTGGAAAGTGGCCCTTCTGGCTGTCTCCCCGCCAGATCATGGTCATACCCGTTGGCAAGGGCTTCATACCCTACGCCGAAGAGGTTCGCCAGATCTTCCACGACGCCAAGACCTTTGTCGACGTCGATGTGTCAGGCGAGACGCTGCAAAAGAAGGTTCGCAAGGCCCAGCTGGCCCAGTACAACTTCATCTTCATTGTTGGTGACGAGGAGATGCGTGGGCGCCAGGTCAACGTGCGTTACCGTGACGACACCTCAGCCCAGGACCGTGGCAAGCCTGTGTCCATTGACGAAGCTCTGGAGAAGCTAGCAGTGCTACGCGTCGACCGTGGCATGTACAATCCCTTTTCTGGTGTCGTTGCCAAGTCCGCTTCCGACGAGAAGAAGACTGGAGAGCCTTCGAGTGGGGCCAAGGCTTAAGACATTTAGCTGGTGATGCAGCAAGGCAACGAAGGGATGGGGACTTAGCATGAATCAAGACAAAATGAGACTTTTTGAAAAGAAAAGAAAAAGAAAAAAAAAGACATTTATTGTGTTGGAACAAACCTGTGCTAGCTAATCTTTCCGTGTGGTGTCGATATAAAAATCTCTATGTTTCGGGTTAGATTGTTGTTGAAAAACTGCTTTTCTTTTATTCGTGACATTTTCTCTCTCTCCCCCCCCCCCCTCCAATTTCTATCGCCCACAACTAAGCCCTGATCAAGAACATCTAGATATTACAAAAAGTATCAGAAGAAAGAGAAAAGAAAAGAAAAGAGCACTTGGAGGAAATAATAGGGGGAGGAACGTGAATAATAAGGGTTGACCTTGTGTGTGTGTGTGTGTATTTTTTTTGAAGGGGAGGGTCCCGTCCCTCTTTAAAAATTTGACCCAAGGTGTCGTTAAGTTGGTGTTTTAAGGCTTAGGTATGTGAATGCTCCGAGAGGTCATCAAGCAGCCGTGAATAACGAACATGATAACGACAGGGTGCACTTCTAATGGGGTGCCCTCGAACCACATGCCCCAGGGAAGTTCGCCCAGAACCCAATTCTTGGACACCCAATAGGCCATGATAGCATCTAATCCCAGAGTGGTAGGGATAGGTGTACCCTCAAAGTACCGGCTCTTGCCTGAGGCGTCTTTGGGTAATAACGCTACAGTCACGTTAAAGCGGGCAAGGCGGGCGAGCCCACACAGGACAAAGAAGGCGAGGGCGACAGTATCGAGGGTCGAGCGGAAGCCGAGAGCAAGGGCAGCGGATGCAGGCGCAACGCCAAAGGATATCTATAGTACAGAGCGGGTTAGCCTTTGTCTATCAAAATAGAGACGCCAACAATACAAGAGAGAAGGAGCAAATGACGGATGGAGCTTTTCAAGAAAGAGGAAACAAAGGTGCTAAAAACTCAGACGTACCAGATCAGCTAGGGAGTCAAGTTCCTGGCCCATCAAGCTACTCTTCTTGCGCCAACGCGCAACGCGGCCATCAAGAAAGTCGAAGAACAGACCAAAGGGCAGGAAGGCCAAAGCGACATACATGACGTCCAAGTCAGCTGGGTTTCCCAGACAATAGCGTAGAGAAGTGAAGATGGACATGACGCCACAGAAGCCTAGCAAAAGACAAGTGTTAGAGGGACGAAGCCGAGGACAAGCAGCAGAGTCTACAAGAGCTCATGCGATGAATAGATAAAAGCAGAGAAACCCACCGTTCATCATAGTAATTAGATCTGCAAGATGCATAGCTCGAATCAAGGAGAAATGGCCAGTGTCGGCAGACAGCAGAAGACGCTGCTTGTCATTGTGAGCTAGAAATGGCAAGTTAGCAGCTGGTGGAGGGGTTAGAAAAGCCGGCTTGAGGACCGGTAGCAGCTAGGCTGAAGAGCGAGAGTCTCGGTATGCGGCAAATAGATGGTGGTCACGGGATGAGGCGAGGACGGAGGTGAGGGTGAGGGTGAGGGGGGGGGTGAGGACTGGGACGTACGGAGCAGCGGTTTGGAGGCGGTCGCAAATGGGGCTGAATTTCCATTTCCGCTGGACACACTGAGGCGCTTCGACATGATGTGTAGATATGCAAGCAGGAAGAGCGAAGCGCGATAGATCCAGCCAGTATCAGAGCTTAGGAGGGTTGGGGTGAGAACAGGACGTGTCGAGCGTTCTTTTGGAGGATAGCGTACTTGTACGTAGAGCAGGTGTCCGTTTTTGTCGGGCCGGTTTTGCTTGATGGAGAATGTTTCCTCTCTCTCGCTTTGGCGTATGAGAGGGGGAATAAAGGGAAAAAGAATAAAGGGCGGCAATATTTCGTCACTAGGATCTTGTTTGCCGCTTGTCCTTGTAACTTGACTGTTCTAGCAACCAAGGTTATTATAAATAAGGCTTAGCTTCAAAGGTTCTGCATTTAGGGTTTTTCTTTTGAAGGGATCGCCAGAAGACAAGCCAAGCAAAGGCCACACAAAATCTAGAAACTTATGAAAAAGAAGAGCAAATAAAAAATGGAGTATGACTAAATGAAGAAAGAGCACAAAAAACGGGGTAGTTGCAGCAGCAATTCAAGATCAAGTCTTAGGGCTTTTGGGGGTGGCGGAGAAGAAAAGCACGTTGTTGAAGGCGGAATGCGAAGAACATGAAAAATAAAGAGACGAAAATAAAGAAAAAAAAAAAAGAAGAGAAAAGGACAAGAAAGAGCCGAGAAAAGAAAAAGGCTGGCTTGTCAAAGAACCACCCTCCTCCCCAGTTTTGGAGGGGGTAAAATCAAGAGAAATGCGAACAACAGCCAGGCTTGTGAAGAAGGATGGGAAGGAAGCACAGGCAGAAAGCAGCAGAATAAGCAACACAAACATAAGGCAAGAACCAAAAAGAGAACGGAGGGCTGAAAAAAGAAACGAAAAGGGCAATAGGAGAAAAGAGAAGACAAAGAAGGGCGAATGCAGACAGGCGGCTTCTTCTCCAAGGCAGGCAGGTAGTGATCAAATGTCGTCAGAAGACCTAAGTAGCTTCCCTTCCTTCCACCCAGAAAAGAGAGCTTCTTTGCAATGGAAAAAAGCCTTGGATCTAAGAACTAAACCTGCCCACACAGAGCCCATGGGCAACGGACAGACCTGATTACTAACTTGACTTTTACCTTACCGTCCACCTACCACCCCCACAGGACAGGACTTTTCTCCTCAATCCTTGGCCCTGGATTCTGGAGCACCAGGTCTTACGGGTTCCACTTTCACAAGCTAAAAAGCAAAGATCTCAACAGCAATATGGCGACATCAACAACAACAGCACGGCGGAAATCAGGATTGCGAAAGAGGGGGGGAGCGGGACGGTGGTGGGTCAACAGCCTTGCTCATCAAGGCACGTCCAATGCACATGCATACAATAGAGAGCAGCTGGACACACAGTTACAAACAGGCACATACGCACACACATATTCACATGCAAAAATGCAAGCATGTCAGTAGTAGCCCAGGCAAAATGGTTGAGCAGGTAGGCCAGGGCGAGCTAGCCTGAGCCATGCAACACACAATGCATACACTCCCATCCATTACATAGCCCAACAAAAACAACCAGCCCCAAGCAAGAAAACCCACTCATCCATGACTGCACAATCACCTGAGAGACATAAGAGGCGTGGGCTAGAAAATACAAAAAGATAGCATCACATGCTACGTCTAGTCGAGTCTAGTTCAGTCCAACAGTTGAGATATATCTGGCCAGCTAAAAATAAAAATAAGAGAAGAATATAGATGGGCCCTGATTGTAGGCTTACAAACCAAGATACAAAGGAAAAGAGCAAGAAAAGAAAGAAAATACTGTAAACAATAGCTGCCATCTTCACTGTCAGTCAGGAAGTTTTGGCAGCAAAGGGAATATGGGAATGATAACAAGGAAAAAAAAAAAACAAGGAAAAAAGAAAGAAGGGAATGTAAAGCGTGGCAGTATGTGTATGACGACATGCATCACCACTACCTACCCCCAGCAACTTCACTTGGAGATGATAACGGAAAAGCTATCAAGCCAGCTAGCACTGGACCCTGAAACACCGCGGATCGTGTATCCTCTAGGTGGAATCACACAGTGTGCGGAGCCCCCGTTTGCGTTACCATATAGTCCGGACTTGCGACCAAGGCTCGTCATGATCTGAACAGCATCTATGTATGCCCCAGAGCGCACCAAGAAGCCTGAGATGTACTCCCCGCGGCGAACATCTACAAAATCCAATATTAGCTGGGTGTTCGTACCAAAAGAAATGACACATGCAAAGAAAAAGAAAGCTCACCAAATTCAAACACATTCGGCGTACCGCCCTTCTGGCCAAAGAGCTGCGACGACGAATCGTCGTATATAAATTCTAATCCATCCACCGCCAAGCCGGAGTGCACGATCATCTTGCTCATTATCCGATCGGGTTTGACTGAGCTAGTAAACACAACATCCTGGATCTGGCTTTCGTCGAAACGGCCCAGGTATTGACTACGCGAAGCCATCTTGCCAGTATCCAGCTTGAAAAACGCAGACTTGGAGCACATCTGCTCAAAGTTGTCGATATCGACCGACCCACCACCAATAGACTTGACGGAAATCTGAAGCTTTTTCTGACGATGACTTTCAGGAAGCCTAAGGCGCGCGTCACTTTCATAAATGCTGACTTGTCGCTGTGCGCCATTCGAATCCAGCGGGTACTCAATCCATGCCCTGCATATTTCCTCGCCCTCTACCCGGATCTCAACAACAGCTACGCCAGAAATAGCACGCACCGCAACGCTTCCCACTTCAACTGAGAAAACCTGAATGCTTCCATCAGTTGGTAAAGGCGGGTCATTTGGCAGCCGGAAGCATGGATGGATTCGGAATCGGAGACAATCAAGTCGGTGCCACGTGCATTCATCCACCTGCATAACCATGCCGCCTTTGGATTTTGTTCTCGTACTGTAAGCTTCACGAGTGAGGAATGTGCGGTTAAGGGTTACGTAATCTCGCAGCATGGCGCCGCTTTCCTGGTGCGGGCAGCCCAGGAGATGTCCTGTTTCGTGCATGTGGGCCCCAATACCAATATTTGCGGTTTCCCAGGCGCTTCCAGCCTCGTTGCAATCGTTGGCTACGAAGTCGGTGTCTGTAGGTGTACAATCGGTAAATGCCGGCACAACTTCTTCAAACGATGAAGGATAGCTGTACAGGCAGTGTGAGCCAAAGATAGCCAAGTTCATGTCACCATTAGAGCCACCAAGGGCTGCATGGCCAGTAATAACACCCGAAGATGTATCCCAGTGGGAATCAAGTATCAGAACAGAGACATAAAGCCTCTGGCCCTGGCTAGGCTTGAAATAGTTCCGTACAGCGCGGGTAGTAATGTCATAAAGAGCGCCTTTGTCGGTGGCAGGGCCATGTTGTTGAGCAATGTTAAGATCCCGGATTTCTGCTGTGGTCTTGTCGGAGCGAATAATGTGAATGCGGGCCTCAGACCTCATGGTTCCTTGCTCTCGGTCTTGACTACTTGCAGAGCCAGACGTCCACTCCTCGTCAAAACGGAAAACTCGCCGGCCAAGTTTGTTGCGTAGCATCTGTTCCGCTGTGAATGCTTGCCAAAGATAGGCAGACATGCGGAACTTTCGAATAGCAACTTCAAGATCATTGCCTTCTCTCTTGACACGCTCAGGCGGGCAATCAAAAGTCTCAGAAGAATCGCTAGCGAGGAGAATGGCCAGTTGGACGGGAGGGGCGCCCGTCGGTGTCATCATGTGAACCGTTATATAGCTAACATGGATAGGGTTGGTTGATTGGCTGTTGGCCAGCTTGGGGCTTGAAAACTCGAACCGGAGGCGGTTTGGGCCTGGTTGTAGATAAATCAAGGCCTTGAATGTTGAACTGGCAACAGGCCATGAAATTGAAGGGAATGCGTCATCAAGGCGGCTAACGGTGATGGTGCCGTCAAGATTGCACGACTTGGAATCGCCCACAGTCCCGTTTACAAGAAGAATCTTTTGATACACCTATATAAGATACGCCTAGCATTAGCATTCGAGGGATTTGTGGATGGTCACTCCATGGCTCGAGGTTCGAGTTACAGGAGACGATTTTATGGGGAAACCTTGATTCGACTGCTGTAAAGCTGGTGCATCACATATCTAGTACAGCCTGTCAACAGGAGTTAGAAACAGGAACTCCCTAGAGGCGGTAAATAACTACATCTTGAAACTTCAATTGCAGCGTCTCACGGACCAGAACATGAGCCCCGTCCCAACTTTGCTCCTGGGCATTTATCATAAACAGCTTAGAAACAGCCAGCGCCAAAAAAAAAAAAAAGAAAAAGCCAACAGAGGCCATCGCAAGATGAAATATCGCTGGAAGCAATGCTCGCTTGAGCTCAGAGCACAGCATCACTGTTACAGGCCGGCGTAGGATTTACAATGCTTTCATGTGTGTCCCCTCCCCATGCTGCCAAACATAACGAGGCTTGGGTGGGAGACACATGTCGTGTAACAAGGGAACCAAGGGCCATTTCTGGTCATGATCCTGGGCTTCTGAGGCAAGGCATGCATGGGATGAGATAAGGTGTTGGTTAAACTTACCCAGGAGCCTTCGTTGATGTTTGAGATTCGTGGAGCATATTGAGAGATCGGCAGAGATCCCTTCTGATTGAGTGGAGAGCCGAGCCCAGCCATTCCAGAGACACTCTGACGGCTGGTGTGTTTTTGCGCAGGAGAAGATGGTTGAGTGTTTTGGTTTGAGGCATGCGATTTGTTGATAAGACCAGGTTCGGAATCGTTGCCAGTAAGCGACGGAGGCGTCAATGAGCCATGGCTACTGCTTCCATTGGTGTCTTCGTGATGACTAGGAGATTCACTGGAGCTATCAGTGCGGAAGCTTATCCGTGAGCGTCGACGAAGCTCTTTGAAGCTGAATCGGGTCATTCTTGCGATGTGCGCAGAAGATGTGTTTATTTGCAACGATGCAGAGCTGCAAAGTGGTGTTGGTGTATGTATGTAACGTCGTTAGAGAGGCAGCAAATATGTAGCTGGACGAGTAATATGGATCCAGCAGCTGCTCTGTTGTTTATCGGACCAAAAAGGGCCCGTTGGCGAAAGAGAGAGAAGGCCGTGGATTGTTTGTCGTGTCGCTCGTCGCAAAGGGGCGCTGGAACAGTCCAAGAAAAAGGTGCTGATTTTTGTTTTATTTATTTTTTGCTTAAATGCGGCGGAGGTCGATAGAACTTGCAGTGGTCACAAGCGCGCCGCAGAAGCGAAGAAAATAAAGTGAAGCAAAAGAAGAAAACAAAGAAGACAGTTTGTTTCGAGATCGCCAAAGGGAATTAAAGACGTAAAATAAATGGCTAGCAATGGAAATTCTGTAGATGAAACGAAATGCGAGCCAAGCCACAACACAGAAACAGGCCAACGAATGGTGGTGGGTGGATAACGAAAGGGAGGATATGAATCAATAAGAGCTAGGAGGGCGTGAGACAGAAAGAAGGGGGAGAGAGAGGAAAAGAGAGGCAGAGAAGGAAAAAGAGAAAGGGAAGAAGAGAGCAGCAGCACGCTGAAAATAATATTAAATGAAGCCCCTCCTAGCAGCTTCGAAAGGAGGGGAGGAAGCCGGGAGACAGAGAACCCAAATTGCAATTGCCCCCCTCTTGCTATATATGAAAAACATGACGACAGCCCAGAGTATGCGCGTACAATCTCGGCAGGAGTCACCCAGCGCTGGAAACGAACGAGGAATCTGCAGCTTCCTTTTCTGCGTTCAGTTCGACTTTCGGAAATTAGACGTCAGAAAGGAAGGCAACTACGCGGCCCGGATGGAGGATGAGAGAAAGCCTCTAGCTTCTTGCCAAAAACTGTTCAGCGTAACCAGAAAGGCAGCAAGCTCAGCACACTAGCGGCCGGTACGCAAGTACCTGCTATGCTCTATGTCCCGTTATCATTGCGCCTAATTCAATCCATTCACTCCCCTTGTCCCCCTTTCAACCCTTTCTACATTATTCTGCCTTTATTTTGCCACACGCTCGCTGTCTAGCGTTCGAGCAAGCACATCCTGCTACCCTTTGCTGCTGCCCCAATAGCAGCTTGGTCGGCGTCCCGTACAGCAATTACCGTGTCTGTTGGCTATAAATAGCCCTAGGCAGGGTAGAGATGTTCAATGCTGTCTGTATACATATGCGGCTATTCATTCATGTGGTAGGTATTGTATTGGTGGTTTTATGCCCTTGGCAAGGAAATAATCGTCTTTTGTCCCCAGCTTGGCTCGCCCTGGAATCCTGAGCCCACCCCAGCGATAAGCTTCTCAAGAAATTAAGCCAGAGAGGCCAAGTCGGAATCGCAGTATTAGAGCGTACGTAACCAGGATGGGCTTCTTATCAGTAGCATCAATATACGTGCTGCAGTTATACTTGGATAATCAACCAGTCACTAAAAACGCACTTTACCTCCCGGAATCCTATACCGCTATCCTATGCAAGAGAATTCGTATTTGCGCCATAATTTTAAGAATGGAGCCGCATACTCCTTGGGTAATTGGCTTGTCTGAGCTTTTGGCTGACCGCCTTAATTCGGCTAGTTTTATGTGACAGGTTCCATCGTCGCCGAACGGTATAAACGCTTGAAATGAGGTGAGGTCTCAATGGTGCAGGCTTGGATATCAGAAATCAGCAACTAGCTAGGGCTCTCTCGTTTCTGGCTGTCTAATGCTTGCTATATGCAGTGCCAGGCCGTTCTTGCTACCTACAACTGACAGCCTTTCCCGAGTCACTTTAGACCAGTTTCAAGCTAGATGGAGTGCTAGATAGCGATGACACCAAACAATCCCCCCTCCTGCTCCTTATTTCTCGCCTACTTCTCGGTGGAAGCACTGCCCTGGTAGGCCCTCTAATAGTCATCGTCTCATTTGGGGGCTGGTGCATTTTATCCTCGAAAAACTTGGGGCTGTATCGAAGTCTTGCTTAGGCAAAAGACTGTAACTTGACCATGTCCAGGGTCCCGACTTCCAACATCCTGGTGGCCAGTTCACCTGCTCAAAAAAAATGAGGTTCTCTATTTGGCAAAGCCACTGCCTGTCCGTGTAGAATACTAACTATAAAGGGCCTTCCATAGCTACTGCCCTGAAGGATAATTGTCATTGATTACTTGGCCAAAAGCGATGCCCGCCACACAAAACACGGTGCTTAATGAAAACTATCGCTGCCTACCAAGATACCTACCTCGTGTAGAAGCCCCATTAGCTGCTACTCATCCTTACGACATGTCGTTCGACAATCCCAGAAGGGAAAATCATTTATATCATCAAGTGTAAAAACAACGGCACGGCTAGCTAGGTTTTTTTATCACTCACCCTGTCTTGGCACCTAGAAATCCAAAGTCGCACTTACCAACTCCTTTCACTTGGCTGCTCGTGTAAAACCGGCAACTTTAATTGACATTGACTGCGTGCGCTACACTTGGCAGCGCCTAGCAAGCTCTGTCTATCCTTCTTCTATAGACTTTTTGCTCATAAAAGGGTAGACACAAGCATCTGGCTTGTTTGCTGCGTTGAGGGAAAATGCCGAGGCAGGGCATCTTCTAGCCAAATACAGACGTCGCAGATTGCGACGATTCTTTGAAACAAGCTCCTCGCAATACTACTCCAAACACCATCCGACAGCTGTTCTGTATCCTACAATACCAAACGCACAGGGAAAGGCCTCCGCAAAGCGATGGTGAAACTGCTGTAGGACGAGATCGATTCGACCTCAGCTGCAGATTACCTTGGCCTACAGCTAGCCTACTACACCGTTGTTTATTATTCGCAAAATAACACACATTCATGCCAGTTCGCTAGCTTACGGCCGTCTCATCTGCAAAGGGATGAGCAAGCAGGTATCATTATGATGTACAAGTATTGGCCGGTTCATGACAAGCAGCCTAGCTGATATATCGTAACGTCAAAACCACGGCTGGCGCACTGCGTCCCAAGCAGGTCCTACACACTCGGAATTGAGTGGCTTTTTGACGAGGGATACTGTTTACATACCGAAGATTCTGGGCGCTGCCAATGTGTTCTTCAAAAACAAAGACACGATATCTAATACAAAACCTGCCTGGCAAATTGAGTGCCCCATGCAGGATTGCCTTGCATTTTACTAGTCTGGTAAGATCAATTTCTCGCCCAATATGAGATACCTGGTTCAGTGTCCTTGAGTTCCCATTAGTTGCTAGCCTACGTATGACGAGTGCAGTTTAGCAAGTGTATATGTTACTTGTAACTCGCCAAACTCAAATAAGGAGTAAGGCTCTGCCCATATCCAGGAGTCCGCCGTTGTGCGCTCTTACGGATGGCCTCGCAATCAGGTAGTGCTTACCAAAGACAAAATAACCGTCCTCCCATCCCAGATATACGAGAAGCCATGGACTACGCAGGCATCTATTTTCGCGACGGCAGACACAAGCTTCCTATTTCAGTTGCTTTCGGCACCATGGATGAGACAGGCTGTTGCGGCAAAACATGGGTTTTCTAGACATGGCAACATGTGCATGTTCTACACTTAGACTTGATATATTTCACGTTTACTCCTGTGTCGAAAATCATTTGCAAGTACAGAAGCTAGCCCTACATGGGTTGGCGCTGACGTTTGTCTGTGTAACCAATTGATCACAGGAACAGGTTCTTGGATCCCCCACTGTAAAATTCACAGGTTGGTTGCTATATTTAGTAGGCCTACGATATTCATGCATAGCTCGCAGTTCTCAGACGGACCTTCTAAGCGGCAGTCCTGACCACCTGTTCTAGGTGATACAGCCTAACCGCTTGCAATCCTTCAATCCCGCCAGGATTCGTGACCTTTAGAGCTCAATTGCCTTATCAGTTATACAACGAACGATATACAATTCATACATCCCGATAGCCATTGGCATCATCACATAACACCTAAACTCACCAACAGATACTCGGCGTTTTATTACCACCCTTCAATATTGCTATGTGCATGTCTAAGCCTCTCTAGGTGCCCTACATGTCTCATGGGCAAGGGGCATTTTGTTCATTTCCAAGCTAGGGCAGAGCTGTCCTTGCAGGTGAGCCATGTCCTTAATCCTTGTATTAAGTTACTACAGCACTTGGCGGCGTTGTTTCTGCCACATTTCCTGCTTCATCGTCCTGTCTTGACAAAGAGTCCCGTCTCTTCCTACGGCAACGTCCTTGGGGGTTACAAGTTTTCATTAAGCATTTCTAGCCGAAATTCACCATGCATCGTGCAAGGGCTTCCTTAAGCTTCGCGCTGGGCTTTCGACGTTTTGGCATATTGGAGACTCTGTATAGACACCACTACACAGGGTACTGACGACATATCATAAAGGCATTAGTAGAGCTGTAAGAAAAAATGACAATAACTGCACAGTGCCGAGGCCCTCCGAGTCTCTCGCAGTGCTTGGAAAGCAAGCACTACTCTCGATGCCATCAAGGACACGCTCTACATCTTTTTCATACGTCCCCGATGATATACATACCATTGATCACTGATACCGCTACCATACTCGCATCACTAACCAGCAGTATGCCTAGCCCGAGCCACCATACCACCTACACTTAGTGTGTAGTCCGTACGAATGCTGTCCATCCTTCTAGATCTCCACTACGCTGTATCATAGTCAAGCAGATCTGCTAAGATATGTAGGTCAGGGCTACAAACTTTGCGTCACTCGTACACAGTGGCGCCACAGATTCAGATGTATACAGATGCAATAATAGCAATTACCACCAACAAGGCAGCTTTAGTTCTATTAGAACAGCGATACGATGTGGAACCGAAGAGAAACGATAGCAAGCTTTCACCAAGTCACCAGAGCAAGATACTGTTGACACACGTCGTTAATGATACGACAGGACAGAAGGCAGGAGACATGGCAAGCGAGGACAAGGAGTGAGAAACAACAACTCTAGTTCTTTTGATCAGCTAAAGAGACGCTTTAAGTGATCTTCTCGCAAGAGCCACATTGGCATTTCCCACTAATATAATTCATCAAAAAGAGGGAGGCTGCACGTACCTGCATTTACTCAATATAATCCGAGCTGATTCTGGGCCCTTTAGTCGCCTCCTAACAATAGCCAAGCCAGATAGACACAAATAGTCGGTTTTATCGACATCTAGCCAGAGGCAGTGAGTGACGACGCTTATATGTAGCTAGCGCCTTCCTCGCTTTCTAGCAGATATGACACCCAAGACGTTTCTATAGCAGAGCTAAATGGGCGAATGCTTAAATCATCGATCACAAAACTAGCGCGATATATGTCTGAAGGACAAAAGGATACAGGTTCGGGAATGTCAGTAGTTCTTTTGTTTTTTGCCATCTCTTTCAGAGACAGTGGGCTATTTGATTGGCCTGTTCTATATCAGCCCATAGCGGCATCAAGTGCATGACACATACTTCGATCGCAATCTACTTGATGGAGGTGAGTCTTTAACTAAGCAACGTCGGCACTAGGCCTAGGTCCCTTGTTCGTTTAAAAGCTTATTTGGGATAAAACTTCCATCAATAGTAGCCAAGAGCAAGACTCTAAAGCAATGGGGTGTGGTCAAGCTGTTCAAGACTTGAAGCGACTAGATTATCAATGCTCCATATTCCACCTAACTTTTGGCTTAGGCCGCAACCTCACTCGGGTAAATTGCAAGACTGCCTTTGATCCAGAAAACTAGAGGCTTTAACAGCAGTAGAATACCGTCAAGTAGACACATTGCACCATAGAGGTCAGCCCATTGGAACGCGGGCATTGCTATTGTAGCTCGAGGATCAGAGCAAGAGAACACCCATACTCTAGTGCTGCTATTCACCTAGCAGATGTTTTTCCAGGCCATTCATCCGCTTATTAAACGCCCGTTAATCAAAAAAATAGTCTCTACATTAGATGCCGAGCCCCTCACCTAGGCCAACTGCTGATAAGATACACGTGTATGCACTCAAAACCTTGCATATAAGGCCAAGGAAACGAAGCATGGCCAAGTCTGGAGCCTTAAGCTTGTTAGGATATAAGTGGCCGATAGAGAGAGGTTGGGTTATTTCAAAGCAGCACATGGTCGGAATTCTGAAGCACCTTAGCTCAAAGTAACGTTCAGCGCTACCTCTCGTTAGGGTTATGCAATTGTCACTTTGTCACATGACTTTGTACAACAAGGTCTTGTAAGTCCGTTTCGGCGATGGTGTCTCGGACTAAAAGATTAGTCTGGCTACGCTTATTTATTGACAATGAACAAGTCAAGTCGTACGCGCCAAATAAGCTCGCGTTCTAACCTGACGTCTCCTAGTCTTGCCATATGTTGGTTGGCCATATCTACAGCGCAGATTGTTGCCGTCTTGAGCTTGGGCATATCTCATCTACAGCATTTTAGATGCTCTTTCCCTACCTAGAGCCCGTCAAAGGGCTAAAGGCTGGAGAGGAACGACCACGTGCAGTGAGTAGTGGCAATTACCGAAGCACTCTATACGCGGATGAAGATGTATTATGTGCTTAGGTTGTTTACATGATGTGCGCATAGATAGCCATTGATGGAGATGGAGGATCTTGGAGACAGGGGCTAAAGATGGATTTGTGTTTCAAATGAGCCTTGATCTAGAGAAGTCGACTTACAAAGACGAATGGCAGTTAGTTTGTGACTCCCACAAAGTTATAGAGAACCCACTAGTATGGTACTCGCCCCTCCAAGGGGTTTGGTGGTCTGTTCACTCTTCTCTTCTGTTGCAAAGTATCTTGTGCTCTTGGGGACTTTGGAACAGGGTTTTATATTGAATGCAGAGGGCAACAGACCAGGGGCGTCACCTTTTTTCGGGCCAATTAGGATTCGGTGTTGTGGCAACCGGAATTAATAACAGGGATAGGGGGACAAGGGGCAGGGCAAAGAAGCCAGCCAAAGGGAAGGGGAGAGAGTGGGAAACCCAAACGAGGCTGCTCGTCAAATGCTGGAAAAGCAGCAAGTCCCAGACGGCACCGAGTCTAGTACAGAGTCAGCAGAGGCGATGACAAGCAAGTGTTTCTACTGTAGGAAGACGACCCCTCGCCATGGGGTGCTCTCCTCACTGCGCACACAGAGCACTACGCAGCCTGGGGCAAGGAAGACAGACTCCTAGAAGCTGGGCTTTACTCGGCATTTTCATTGGTCAATTCCTTTTTTCCCAGGGCTGCCTGAATCCTTTTCCCTGCGCCTGGTCTTGCTTCTTCCCTCCAAGGCCAAGGCAAAAATAGAGGTGAAGGAAGAAGGTGGAAGGGGAAGGGACAGAGCAACTGCCAACATTCCAAGAGCTTGTTCGGGGTTCGTCGAGTTCGGTTTTTTACCCAGCCTTGGCTGAAGGCAATGTTCTAAGGCTGGCCGTTGCGCTTGGTAGAATGGATCTGCAAAACCCCGACTGCATGGGGGAAGGGGCGGGATTTGTCCCTATGCCTGATTCAAGCAACAGAGGACTTGCATAAGTGCCATGCCTGAATCTTGACCGCAAGATCATCGTGGGTCGGTTGTCGGCCGGGCTGGGCTGGGCTGGGCTGGGCTGTCTTGCTAGGGAATCTGCTTGTCTAGCGCAGATTTAGTCCGAACGACGACGAAGGGCGGGATATTCGAATGGTGAAGTAGAACAGATGGTCGTCGGAGGGATGCACGGCCGTCTGGAATGTTCACGAGAAACAGCACAGGAAAAGAAGAGTGTGTGTGTTAACTCGCTTGCTGTGATGCTCCGCCCCCAGCGACAAACAGTATGTTTGTAGTTTGTATTGTGCCTGCATTGCCCCTTGGGAAAAGGGTCTTTCCAGGCTAGGAGCCAGAATCGCTTGCATCACGCCAACAACTGGACAAAGCGCCTTTTTGATACAGCTGAGTCTGAAAAAGAACAACAGCACCAGGGCCCTTCTCTCGCCCCTCTCTTCTATTTGCAGCACACCTTCGTTTAAGATCCAGAAGGGTGGACCCACCCAAGGACAGATTCTGCTATTGCCTTTTTTCTGAGCCCCTTGTTTCCCTTTTCCCGTCCGGTTGCTATGTAGCATTTTGTGGCCCCATCCCAAGAAGTTTCGTTTCCTCTTGTTACAGCACAAATTGCTTTTCCTCTATTTTTTTTCTTTTTCCTCCCTCTTTTCTTTTTTCTTTTCCTCTTTTCCCTTTTTCCTTTTTTTTTTTCTTTTTTTTATCGCTCTGTTTTCTTTTCTCTTCACCCTACCTATTATACAAGTCACAATCCCGTCTTGTTGTTTATGTACCTTTTTTTCCTTCCATCCCCTTTTGCTCCCCTTGTCCCTCTTTTCTTATACCGCAGACTTCCTTATCTCGCTCCCTTTCTTTTTTTCCCTTTTCTTATCCAGACCTTCCCTCTCCCCTTTATCAGCCGTCTTCTTCCGTGCTTTTGGCCCTGACAAGCCCTACTATTTACTCTCCTGCCAGTCTCATCGCCCTACACCCGCATCGCCATCCTGCCTCTCTACCCATACCCAGCCGTCAGCTCTTCCGGTCGTTTTGTCCATATTGTTGCTCTGCTCAACCACGCCATCAGCTGTCATACTCCCAGCTTCTACACTCGTCTCGTCTACACCTTGTCTTGTTTGACTCGCAAATCATCGTATCCTACCACAGCTTCTTTTTGATCCCGCCTTGGCCTGCTTCTTGAGTCGGTTGCCCAGACTACATACAACCCAGCAACACCAGCGCCGCCATACTAGAGACAGTACAACATCCATCAAACAACCGTCCTTTGGAACATCTCGGCAACCTCACAAGCCAAGCTCTGTTTTTTTTCTTTTTTTCTCACGCACTTCGACACCATCTCTATACGCACACATCGCCACTGTTAAGCTCACTGCATCTCATATCTCATTCTCGTCCCATAAATCTGTTGTGCCATGTCAACTCAAAAGTCTGAGGCCGATGTCGTAGCCGACAGGGTCTTGAAGCGGGCCGAAGTTAGCAAGGTAGGAAATAACGCTCAGCAAGACACGGATTCTCTTGGTGTTTTTTTGCCGTCTTCCGCTAGAGAATATTCATTTGCTGATTTTTAATATGCCTCCCATAGATTGCCCGGCGCTTGCAAGATCATCTTGCCCTTGCTCAGTTCAAAACCAAGCATGGCTGGGAAGATCTCACCCTCGATAAGATTGAGCCCAAGGTCGAAGCTGAACGTCGTCTACGGCGTCTCGCTGCTTCTTCCAATGATTGTGACCATGCCTCCGATACTTCTTCTACCGTTTCCGATCTTCCCTACCCTCGGATTTCCAACGGTCTCATGAGCTCGCCGCTGAAACCTCCTGCACCCCTTTTCAGTGATGCTGTTTCAACACCCAGCGCAAGTGGCAGTGGTGGTCGCAATCACAGAAAGCGCAGCTACATAGTATCATTCGATGATGAGCCGCTGCCCGGCCCTGGCCCTGGCCCTGTCCGCAATCTGTTCAGCCATTCAAAGCGCTCTCGTGATGCTTCCCCCATCAACCAGAAAGCATTTCCCACTGGCCACGCTTCTTGGAAGGACCTCCACCAGCTAGCCCAGTCTTCTCCTATAAAACCACACAAGCATTACAACGCCAGCGCAAAGCCAAAGACTGCCAAAATAATTGATGCGAACCACAAAAAGATGCAAAAGCTGCCCAAACTCCACAAAAGGAAGGCCCACCAATCGCAACAACAGCAACCAAAACACCAACATCCACAGCCACAGCAGGTGCTTCAACCGCCCATTCAACATCGCCAACCCCCTGTCCAGATTCAAAAGCAGCCGTACTTTACCACAACTACTGGTCCCAACGAACCCTTGTTCTCAGCTCAGGCCCTTGACGATACCCTAGGTTCACCTCCGTTCAATCTTATGTCTGATGACGATGACGATGTCCCCCTCCATTCCTTCAACGTGCGTTCTTCCCCACCAAGAACACCGCCCATGCGGGCCCAAACAATTGGTCGCCCACGGAATATCGACACAAATCCAACTATCTGCCCCAGCGACGTGGTCCAAGACGGTGGTGGTACTGAAGGTGCTGGCCTCCTTCTCTATCTGTCCAACTCTCCTGTGACTAAGCGCCATCCTGTGGTTAATGCCCTCAATGTTGACATTGCCAATAATGTTAATGCCCGAATGGAGCCCCCTCAAACACCCCCTCCAAAAAACAGCATGCTTCCTTCATCGTTGATGACTACCCCAGGCGGCAGCAACTTATTCAACACACCTGGCCAACCCTTTGACTTTGCAGACTATGTCAATATTACCCCAAGTCCTGCACAAAAGACAACATGGGCGAGAACGCCAGTTGTGCTGCCTGGCGATTCTCGCACACCGATGAGTGCAAAACGCCTAGAGTTCCCATCTGAATTCTGCTAATAGCACCAATTGCTGTTCGTTATTGTCTGCCATTCTGTCTATCATGTCTACTTAGCGTTCAATCCTCCTTTTTGCGCTTATTATTTCCCTTTCCATTATTGCATAACAAGATTCATATCTTGAGTTTTTTGTGTTTTTTTTTCTTTTTTCACGGCCAATGTTGTCTTGCTAGCGACTCGATCGCTTTTCGATACCCTTCTTATTTTTTTATATTTTCTATCCTATCTTGCCATCTATTTTCTCGCTTCTTCTCTCTTTGACGTGCAGGAATGTTGTTGATGGTGCTATGCCTCTACGCAAAAACATACAATCTCTGGTTGTCATGATTAAAATATGGTAGCGTGTAGTTGTGACAAGAAACAGCCTCCGGCAGGCCGTGTCCCTTTGTCCATGTTCTCTTCGCCTCGCTCTCCATTTATCTCGCGCTCTCTTGGCTTTCATAAACAATCCCCCTTGAAGCTAAATCACGCCTCTTGTTTCTTCTCTTTTCTAGCCTCTGGTTATCGCGCTCTGGAGGCGATTGCTTAGTTCACACTGTTTATTCTTCGGTCCATATAATGCCTCTACTTGTAATCTTATTTCACGTTTTATTCTTCCTTCTACTTTGCCCACATAGTAGAGCTGTGTCTTAGAATTTAAGTGCATGTCGCTGTTTCGTCTTTGCGTAGCTGCACAACCTCGTTAATCTTGGTCAGCTACAGCGCAGACAAGCACATGTATGTTAGGGTCGTTACACTACATCACTGATGATTTCTTTTTTTTCGGCTGGGCACAGAAAATAGTGAGAGTTCCTTTTTGTATAGATAATATATACTAACTTCGTACATAGGGGAATATAAAGTAATATAGCACAAAGAAAAAAAAAATCGAGCGCAGTAAACTTGCCGAGTCAAGCCACGAGCTACGCAACCGGACCTAATAGATGCTTTGCGTTGTTCACAAACAGCAGAGAGTTGAGCTCACGGTCTGTTGTTGTTACACAGTGACTAATGTCTACAGGGAGACACGGAAATAGAAATGCTCCTTTCACAAATGCCCCCAAGGCAAATTTCGTGTATGTGATGTGGTATATGATATTGAAAGCACAGAGAAATGAAGAGGGATATAAGAAAAGAAAGGGAAGAAAACAGTTCATGAAAAAAAAAAAATGAAATGAAAGACCGCCACGGATTGAAAAAAATTTGTAGGCAAAAGAGTGAATCAGGAAGATGGAGGGGCTTTGTAGTCAAAGTCGTCCAAAAGAAGGGAAGATTATAAAATGAAGGGAAAATTACAGTACACAGTACCATGGACAATATGGAGCCTCTCAAAGCAATGGCACGCAACCAAATCGAAGATGGTCGCAATGGCAGAGATTGGTTGTCATGTCAGTGATAGACTCGACAGTATTTTGAAGCTCTACAAGCTTGAATATACCGAGATGAAAATTAAGAGCGACATGTAGCCAATTAGTCGAGAAAAAAAGAAGGAAAAAAGAAACAGGAACTTCACGATTGGCGGCTGTTGAACTACGCCGGAGCGCCTTTGCTCAAGGGGGATGGCAGCTGGTTTGTCAGGGCAAGCCCACTAGGACCTATGTCAGGGCCTGGATCAGACCAGTCGCCCAGACTCACACCACTAGACCATTTCGAAGACAGGCTGTCACCACGTATACGAGCCACAAGAGGTCGCTTTGGAGGCCTTACACTCATTGTTGTGCTGTTGCTGTTGACGCTAATGCCCGATTCGGGACGCATTGCAGCAAATTGAGGCATCGGCGGCGGGACACCTGCAAGATCACGGCTGAGATTTTGATCGAGATCAAATTGGTCAGAGCGGAAACGGAGACGGCTATCGCTAGCTTCTTGGTTATCATAAGCCAGCCAATAGATCGAGTCCCCTTTTTGAGCAAGCGATGCTTTCGATGCCTTGGAGCTACGAGCAGTGGACTTCGTGCGCGTCTGACGCAAAGCGGCTATGTATCCAGATTCAACGCGTTTTGGAACTTCATGGTCATCCGAGAAGGGGTTGACGCCGTTGTCAGACCCGGTACGTGAAGCCACCTTGCGCATATCGGGTAGGACATTGCTATCAAGGGCCCGATAATCAGAGAAAGGGTCGCTATGGCGATTGTTAGCGAGCAGAAGATCTGTTGAACAAGCACTGTTGCTGGCCGAGTGGTTGGCTTGGCGATTCTGATTTTGACGTTGGACATCTCCTGAGGTCATTCCAAGATACTTCATGAAATCGGGCTTGGATCCAGCCTGAGAACCAGCGTTTGAAGATATGCTGCGAGCAGAGACGTTATTTGCCTCTGTCTTAGGTGAAGTACTAGGCAGTCTGCCAAGCATGCCAAGAACCCAGCCTTTAGTCTTGTCCTTGGTAGCAGCAGCGCCAGCAAGCATAGCCTGATGGCGCGACATAGGCGGCTTAGCACGAGACATGCGAGATGTGCGGTCGATGCCAACATCAGTAGATTTGAGCTGCGAGCGTAACTTGCTCACATTGTAGTGAACTGCAGCCTTAAACCGAGCCGAGCGAGGAGTAGGCCCGACAGACCCTGTCTCAATAATATACTCTTTTTCCCTGGTGGGGTTGGCAGCTGCATCATTTTCAGGGCCTTCACTCGGGTCCAGAGTTAGAGGTGTCAGCAGGGTGCTACGGCGCTTCTTAATTTGTCGTCTACGCCACCACCATAGCAGCAATGCGATCAAGATAACAAAGAAAAGACCCCCAAGAACACTGCCAACAATGGCCCCAATCGGAGTATCGTTGTCATCTGAGTTGTCATCTATGCTATTCGTAGAAGAAGGCACAGATGTGGCTGAGGTGATGCTATCTGCAAAATCCAGTGTAGTAACTTGTTCGGCAGGCGTACTTGAAATAGGGTCATATTTTGCAGTTGTGGTAGAGGCCGAAGCATCCAAGCTAGAATCGGTTTTTGTTGGCGTACTTAAAGCGGGAGTGGTAGGATCTGAGGCTTGGCTTGAAGTGGGCTCAGACTGAGTTGTTGTCGTCAGGGTAGGTGCCACTACAAGAATATCATCCAGGCTTGACGACGGTTCTGAGCTAGATGATGAAGTTGTTGGCACAATAAAGGGGGGAATAGACTCAGAAGATGTAGTAGGAGTAGCAACCTCGGGAGCTGGTTCAGGCGTAGGGGTAGGTGTTGTAGCTGGCGCTTCTTGTGTTGACGAACTGGGTTCAGTAGATGGCGATGGCTCTGGGGTAGTCTCCTCGGGAGTAGGGGTAGAGCTCGGGGCAGATGACGAGCTGGGGGTGGGTGTTGCCTCGGAAGAAGCAGGTTCTGATACACTTCGGGGAACAGCGGTGCACCGACGACCGTTGAAGGTAGTGATAAAGGAACCAGATAAGTTGGGACTCGTCATTGTGTATGGTGTGGTATATATCGAGGCCAAATGAACAGCGCTATAGTTTTATTGGTTGCCCCAGGTGGGGGAGACGGATACCGAGTGCCTTCTTACCGTCGAGTAAACTGGATACCAGACGGGCCGAAGACGGTGGAATAAGATGTGAGTTTTGGAGGGCGTTACGCTCGAAACAGTTATCTAAGACTGTCGCGCTCATCAAGAGTGCGAGTGGTGATAAGGAATGGCGTAGAAGGAGACTTGAGCTCTCTTGCAGGATAAAATAAAAAAAGGTCGAAAGGAATGAATCGAATAGAAATCAAGGACCGGCCAAGTTATTGGGGAAAGGGGTTGTCTATGCCCGAGCCTCCATCTAGACTACAGAAGCAGCAATCATAGCACGATGACAGCTGCGGAGCCTCTTGGAGTCTTGGTTTAGGTAGATGGCGATGACGATGGCAATGGTTGATCGGTTCGCCAGGGACGTGATATCGACAGAATATAGGAGCGCGAGGCCTATGGCATCAATGGAAACATGAATCGCGAGTGCCAGAGTACCAAGTAATGATTTTCGGGCGCCGAATGCCGTTGAAGTTTGGCGTTCGTTCACGCAGTGAACATGAAGGGACAGCCAAGTTAGTTTTCGCGGCGTTTGCTGCGATCTGTCTACCCTCCGATTCTGGATGTTGTCTTGTCAGACAACAGCGAAAGGATAGAATGTAATGGAGAGGAAGAAGAAGAAGACGGGGGAGAAGATGACGGGGAGAAGAAGACGGGGAAGGGACGAAAAAGAGAAAGAAGCAAGTGCCAAAAGAGAAAATGCAACAATTTTGCAGCAGTCGAAAGTAAGTCAAGCAACAACCCTCAAGGCCTTAGCGCTCGAATGTAAAGAAGACAAGAAAGAGGAAAAACTAGAGGCGGAACTCCTCAGCCAAGTATGAACTGGTGCAAGTGGATGAGACACTGAGAAAAGGAAACAGGCAATGTGGAACAAAAAAGACAACCCAAAATCAGGTCTAGCCCCAAAACAGACAAAGCCCAGGTAACTCCTGCAGCAGGTACAAAAGCACAGCAAGGTTAAATCAGACCCATGCATGCTCGAAGCAGGACAAAGGTTTGATGGAAGGTGGAGGACTTCCAAAATGGGGCGTGCTGGCCAGTAGTCAGGGGTATGGCCCAGGAAGCAGGATTGTGTCTAGAACAGGAACCAAGGGCTCTCTCCCTGGCTCTTCCTGGGCCTTGATGCTTCTCACTTCCTTGAAAAGAGCAGGCAAAAGAGCAGGCAACAAACATCAAGCAACTGGCGAATCTCATGATGGAGTAAACAAGCACAGAAAGAGCAGCATGGCAGTCTCAGATAGCTTCTCGCTCAGCAGATCCTCTGGCTCGATACAACAAGAGGCGGTCATCAATTTAGGCTCCCCAAGACGGAGGAGGCGGCTGATGGGCCAATAAACAAGCAAACATTCCAGGCGCCCGCTGGAAACCCGCCAATGGGTCTTGTGAAGCAGGAAAGCGAGCGGCGTTTTACGGCAAACATTGATCTGCGTAGCCTCTATAAACACACACACACACGCACACACACAAGCTTGTATACACCCTCGCGGTATGTATTCATGTTCTAAGCGCATCCAGGACTTTGTCGTTAGCCTCGTAGTGCTCTCTACTGCCCACTCGCGGGCATGCCACCTCGCCACAAGTCTCCCTCCCCCTCTTCCCCCCCCAGTGACTCGGCCTGTGTTCTCACGGCTTCTCGTTCTGTTTGGCTTGTCAAAGTCAACCCCGGCTAGAATATGCTACTTTTTGCTCCAGCCAAGAGATCTACATGCTTCAGTTCCTATCCAAGCTCCACGCCCGGTCGTCACCTTTGTTTCTAACGGTGACTCTGCGATTTATTGTGAAAATAGGCACGCCTATGCCACTAGCTTTCTTCGTTGCTAATTTCCAAGGCATAGTTTGTAGGACAGTCGAAGGTTACATGCAAGACGACTTAAGCCATAGCATGCAACCCGTTCCTCAGAAAAGAAAAAGGAAGCAACCTAATTAAAAAAGGAAAAAAAAATAATAACAAACAAAAGCTCCGATCACGGTAATAAATTCCCTTTCACTGAAGAACTTCCTTGGGGACTATCAAAAAAGAAAAGGAAAATCCAAAGGAAGATTATGAGGGGGGCAAAGCTAAGTTGCTTTGGAAAAGGGGGCCAAATTGCGAGATAAAGAAATTTAAAAAATAAAAAATAATTCACGACTCCCAGTGTGACCAACTTCCCTTGCCCTTGCTCTTTCCGCGACAGTTTTGACGCGCGAACAAGGCCCTCTGGCTCAACGCTTTGGCCAGCATTGGGGGCTCTTATCCGGCCAATCAGAGTCTTGACGACCAGGGCGATTGCAACAACACCCAGAGTCGAATTTACTCACTACTGTCTGGACCCGAAGGCGAGCAGCAAAAGGCTCCCACTAACCTACATGCAATATACATAGATATGACATGGCTAGCAATTGGCAGGCTTCCTTGCTAGTATGGAAGCTGCATCTGCACTTTGCACTAAAATCCAAAACAATAGTTAGTTCCTTTCGAAACCACCGCGTAGTTGTCTTCCAACGTGTGCTTGTATCTTAGGGTTGTAAATAACCCACGTAATAGCACTTGCCAACTAGAACTGGCATTAGACGTAGGCGACTGACGAGTTCTGATACCACAAGTAGCATCACTTAAATACCATCAATTGCTGCTAGATGCTTCGATTAAAAGCAGCAGAAGCTGGCTTTTATTAGATTTCTCCTAATCTCCGAACCAAGTCGTTTGAGCTTCTGGGTCATCTCACTTTCTTGGCTTTTTTGCCCTGTGTGGTTCTCGAGGCGGCTGCTGGGATGCAAAACTGGCAAGACCCACGGCTACTACTTACTTGACTTTGGAAGTTAACCAGAGCAGCCGGGCAAGAGACTGGAAGGGGAGCGAATACAGAAAGCACTTGCTTGGAATGTGTCGTGGTGCCGGCACCTAGTTCTAGAAGTTTCACATGTCATCCCTTAATATGTACCTATCCAACACTAATGTCTGTAGGATGGGTATTCAGGATAGAAGCTGGGAGGTCTATTTTCGACACATCTCAGCCTAGCCAATGCCATTTGGCTCGATGGTTACACAATGCAACAGAAGAAGAAAACATGAAAGCTATCCTTCCCCGTTCGCGTTTTGCTTCTTTCCCCATTTGCCAGCCCCTCCCCAAGTCTCTCTGGTGGGCCTGCGATGGCTTCGTGATATGACAAGACTATGGACTTCGTGGATTCTATGCCGCAGCTCCTGTCTGGCTTTGTTGCCCCACAGACCATGCACTTTCCCGACTTACCCCATCTTCCCCTCCCTCCCCAAGAAAGGGACAAGGAGACCAAAAATCCCAACACAGCAACGAAAAATGTGGCTACGACAAGAGACAATTACAAAGAACAAAGGAAGACAAGGCAGGTGGCCAGAGCGGAGAAGCAAGCAGACGGCAGGAGTGGGGAAAATCCCAAGCCTTTGTAGTGAGGTGATGGGTACTTGACCTAATGAGGGACAAGCCGCCGCTGCCAATCAATGCCATAGTTAATGCGATGAGAGGATTGCAGTGGCAGCAAGTTTATGGAGCTCAATAGCTCGCCCAGCGCCAGCCATAGCATAAGCTAGCAAGGCATGCAAAAGCAAGCACATAGCATACATAACTTGCCAGTCAAGCTGGCCGAACCTGCAGCTACGGTTGCAGTATTCAATTGGCCGGGACCAAAGCGAAATCCCGCATTTTCCCATTTTCTTTTTTCTTTTCTCCCGCCCTTCTTTTTCTGTCTTTCTTACCATCTTTTTATCCCTCCCTCTTCCTGGCTCATTTCGTCCTGACTCGTGATGGTAGCCGAGCAATCCGGACTGAACACGGCTCAAAAGGAGCCTTCATTCTAGATTGTCAAGTTTGCCGTTCTGCACTGGGCATGCCCGTCAACCCCGTCCTCACGCCCACCTAGCCTTTTGCTTTTATTCTAATTTTTTTATTCTTATTTTTTCTTTTTTTCGAATACCAGTCAGGAAGCCTGGCTCCAGCCCCCTCTCAAAACAAAACCACCTAGCTCCCCTGATTACTTTGGTGCCTCATAAAAGGAAAGCGGCTAGGAAACAAAAGAGGCTACCATAACAGAACCGAGAAGCCCGCTTTGAAATTACAGTTGTTGCCTTCCTCAACCTCCCTTAGCCCGTCGCCGTCATGTTCGCTGCTAGCATATGTAAGTAGTTGCCATCTTTGACCCGATGGTTGGCGCTGTTTCCTTTATCAATCTGTCCTTCCTGTCCCTGTCCATCTCTTTGGCTGTCTTGTTGCCAACTTCCGTCCATGTTTCTTTTTGCCAACCCCGAAGGTTGAATGAAGCAAGAGCACGCCCTCTCTTCCGAGATTGACTAGGCATCCTTCCCCGCCATAGCTAGCAATGGCAATACCCGTTCCGTTTGTCGCCGTTTCCACCCACTTTAGTGCAATTGTCTTATTTGTCAGGCTCTAGATTTCCATTAGCCGTCTATCATCCATCACCTGTGCAGCCTTCTCCCTTCAGCCTTGAACCCCTCAGCCTCATGAATGGTCTTGAGCCTCTGCCCCTGTCTTCCTTTCCTTGTGTAGCTATTCCATTCTCTTAGCGGACAAATCATTGTATCGCACTGTTTCCCTTCATCCTTTGATCC
Source organism: Ceratocystis huliohia (assembly GCA_038382965.1). NCBI lineage: Eukaryota > Fungi > Ascomycota > Sordariomycetes > Microascales > Ceratocystidaceae > Ceratocystis > Ceratocystis huliohia. Next base: position 19,503 of record JAXCEX010000087.1, on the reverse strand, counting down.
ACATTGTCATCCTGCATGTGTCTGCTAGCAGCGTTGGGGCTCCTCGTGTCTTGTCGTGCAATTGATCTTAGCTTCGCTGCTCCATCCAACTAGGAGCTTCCCGTTGCCGCGACACAAACACACAGCTCGTGGGGAGAAACTACCATGCTTTTTGCAGGAGATGAGCTACATGCCAGCTGAGCGCTGCTATCTGCGCCTGGCGTACTTGCATACGACATGATCCCCAGAGACGTCCTTTCTTCTTTCTTCTACCTTCCACTGCCATAGATATTTCGCTTTGCTGATGTGTTTCAATTCTGCTTCTAGCCAATGTGCGCCTTCGGCCTGTTGTCGAACGCTCTAAAGTCCCACCTCCGACCCCAGTCTCACTCCCGCCTCTTCCGCCCATTCCTTCTGGCTCTTCCAGCAGCACGAGGGAGCACCTGGTTCGCCAGATCCAGTCTATATACCGTCCCCAGGACATAAAGCCTGATCTTCTTTCGAGTATAGGTCTGGAGGCTGTCTACGATGTCTCTCCTGAAGAGCTTCTTCCCGATGCTTCGTACTTGCCTGACTTCGCTTCTTGGGATAAGTTGTCTTTTGAAGATGCCCGGGAGCTGGACAAGACGATTCGGAAAAAACTCCCCAATGGACATCTTGGTCCTGGAGCCATATCGTATCTCGATCGCAAGAAAGAATTAGGATACCCGAACACGGTTGCTTTCCGAAACGTCCGTCGTTTGCCACCGACGCCCGGAACATCCCAGCCTCGTCTTGGAAATTCCTATGACTTCTTTCGTCACCTGGAGCACACTACCCTGTACTGGGATGATCCTACGCAGCCAGAGAGCCAAGGATCTCTTGAAAACCAGGCTGTCGAGAGTGCTGATACTTCCGCAAAAACACCCGGCGGAGATGTCGATTTTTATAGAATTGCTCGGGGTCAAGACATGCCCAATGAAGCTCGTGCCAACTTGGTCAATGCCTTTGTCAAGCTGATTGCCTATGATTTTGGCGGAAACACTACTGCGCCTCGAATGGAAGCACGCCTATACATGTGCAGCCCTGTTAACCCAGGCTCTAAATCGCCCCCTGTTCGCTCCCAAGTCTCTTCCGCCTGTTCGTACATCTTTCGAAGCCCAACGGATCGTGTGTCGGCTCGTTCTGGTATCGTCGAGGGCCCAGTGGCTGCAGTTTCAGCCCGGACGACTGTCAGCTTCAACACCGAGGCCGAGGTTTGCCAAGACATTAGCAGAGAGATTATAGCTGCTATAATCGTTGCCCAGCATCGCGACCGTGAAGGCAAGCAAGAGAAGAGATTTGGTCAGGGTGCTTGGTGGACGACCAAGCCTCGCTGGGGTGGTGGCACCGGCGGCCCAATTGGCCGTGAGATTGACCCTGATGATGTCCCCGGAGACAAGGAATCAGCTTTCCAGAAGCCAAAGAAGGAGGAGGAGCCACGGAAACCTAGCGTGAACATACCTGGCATGCCTTCGGTGAAGCGAGTTAAGAAGACTCCCGTGAATATCTATGACCAATACCGCCAAATACGTCCTCCATCAACAACTTGGGACTCCAAAACCAGGTATCAGGCAATTGGACGCATTCCCGGCGCAGGATACGACGACATTTTCCTGGTCAGTGGACTGTTCCATCACATCAGCATTGTGCGCATCCGTGTGCCCTTGGCACTATTGCGTATTCTGGAGGGGGCCACCGAGCAGGCCGACTATGGCAAGTTGAAGATGTGGCGTAGCAAGTGGTACGACCTGTTTGTTTTTGAAGACAGAATGGAGGCTCTGCGTCTCACATGGGGTATGATGGCATACCAGGTCCGTGACCCGTCGGAGAATGTCCCCATGTCGGATGTCGCCTAGAAGACGAGACGCCATTGGGCAAGGGCTTACGAACGGGTGATCAGAAGGTATGTTCATGTGGGCAAGAGGTGCTTTGGACTGATGGGGTAACAGAATAAAGAAAAAGAGAAAGGGGTAATCGAGTATATAGTGAAAAGAAGCTGATAATAGATGGTCGAGTCTTGGTGCTTAGCACTAGCACGGAACTAACTAGTAGGTAGTAGATGCTGTGGCAGTTGGCCTGCTGTCCTGCTCTATATTTCTATATATTGTCTTTGGTACCGAAGACCGTGCTGGGCTAACTTGGTCAAGGTGAACTAGCCTAATTGCTAGAACATTGCTATGAGTGCAGCAGGGATGATTATGTCTTGAACATGAGCCTTAAGTTTTGACCATACACACATGTCTACCGTGCACTATGCCAGATGGCAGTGGGAATGGATATTTTATCTTATGTGACGTTGTCATGAACGAGTGCCCACTCAACTCAACAGCCACAGCCGAGTAAATGAGGCCAAATAATTCAAACCACACCACGTTCCATCAACATGTCTTTTACTGAATTTCACATTCTAGCGCAGCCCGAAACCCATCCCCGCTCACGCCAGCCACATGTAACCAAGCGGGTGTGCGGCCTCGATTGTTGGCGAGAGGAGGGGAGAGCCTGTTCCTATTCCGGAGAAGCTTTACTGCGAAATAATAAACACTGCAAGAACAGTCTTCCCTTCCCGCCCTAACGGCCTGACGAGTCCCCAAAAAATACATCTGAAAGGTTATCCTATGTTGTTATCTACGTGCATGTTGTGTAGATGTACGAGTGTAGCCGAGCGAGGGGCCTGCCTATACAGGGCCGGGAAGGGTAATGTCTGATATAGATGCAATGTTGCTACTGTATGGTGTATGGGTGTGTGTGTGTGTGTAGTTGCACAGGCTCAAGACACGAAAAAGTGCAATGAAGCACAGTGCAGCAGGCGAGGGACCGGCGTACTTTTTTCTTTTATCTGGAGTCGCTATGCAACATTGTTTTTCATGTGCTACAGCGCCTTGCTTTTGTTTTTGTTTCTCACTTCCTCAGGGATTTCATGGGCTACAGGTCTCACTAACCACACAGCGGCGTCAACATTGCCATAGGAACATGGACGGGCCTGGATGCTGTCCCGTATCTGTTGCCATTTGTAAGGGATTGGATGATGGGACATCAGCCGAGTATGAAGGGATGAGCTGAAATAGAAGCCTTTTCTCCTGAGGCACAGCTGTGATATAGTAGATGGACTGTGCAGTCGTTGGTGAGGGCTCATGGACACGGATAAGAAGACAGCATGGAAAAGAGAAAGAACGACAAGAGAATCTAGGAAACAAAAGAAGTGTGTGCACAGGTGGGGGGCTCGAAGGGCCGGGACAAGAAGTAGAAAAGAGAAACTCCAACCGCAAATTTCGCTATTGGTTGTAAACAAGCCATTGGCGTTATCCTGCCCAGTCGGACAAACAAGGCTGTCTTAATTGCCCCTCTTTTGTCCCTCTGTTCTCTTCTTCCTTTGTGTCCTTTGTGTCCCTTGTGTCCTTTGTGTCGCTTGTGACCAGCCTGGCTCGTACTGTTTGTCTCCATCCTTCATCTCCGCTGTCCGTTGATAGCCAGCCAACCAAAGCAGAGAGACATGATGCGACCTGTTATATTGACGGATGTTGATGCATTGTGACGCACGCGTACTTGTACAAAGGTATACATGTATACACACATATATAGTTGTATGCGCTTTCATACATTGCTAAATACTGTCAATCATGCATATGCTCACACATTCACCCAGACTGCATCCTTTGATTGAATGTACGCTACGGATTGCATTTTGTTTATTTGTTTATGCCTTTGACTTGGATGGATATGTAGTGAATAGGAGACATATGCGACTCTAAGAAACAAGCCAGATAGGATGTATACGAGTGTAAAGTGCCTTGGGGGCAAAAGACATTGTGCAGCAGCGCCAGCACCAGCAAAGACATCCTCAGAAACGGGGTGCGGGTTGTGTAGACAGGGAAAGAAGAAAAAGGACTCACCGGAGGGAGTCGTCGTGTGTTGTCATCCAGGGGAGAGGGAATTGTAAGTTGTGCAAACCCTGTAAACATGAGATGCTTAAGAACAAGGTTAAGGCTCGTTTGCCAAAAGTGGCTGAACCAAGTGAAGAACGAGAACAAGACGAGACAATGTCCGACTGTCATTTTGCAAGAGAGGAACACAGACTAATCCAACAGCGGAGAGACCACGACGGAGAGGCCTCGTTCAAGCCAAGCATGACGATAAATGACGGATAAATAACAGGGATATACAACTCACGTGTCAGGAAACAGCAACGACAGAAAACAAGGCAGTGGGATTTAGAGCTCTGTTCTTTCCCATGCTTGTTTTTTCTTCCATGTTCCATCCATCATGCCGCGGGCTGGCTCAGGGCCCTAAGAAAAATGCCACTAGGCAGTCTTGGGTATAGAGTAGCTTTTCCTAGGGCTTTAGTGCGAAGCCGAGCTTGGATTTGTTGGATTTGCTAGGCAATCAAGGAGACAAGAGCTGCTGAAAAAATTTTAAAAAGAAAACTAGCAAGAAGCAAACCCCGACATCACGAAGGACAAGAGACATGCAAGGAAATGGGTGCTTAGCATGTTTCCGGAGGCCGCCGCCCTGCCAGACGAGGGGAGACGAAAGAAACAAAGGTCAAGATGAGCTTAGGTCATGTGGCTCTTAGGAAAAGACAGAAAAGATAAAAATGGATGGGTAGAAGCTCCGGTTGGTGGGTGGCCGTTGGTCATGCGAAAACAGCACGTCAGCACGTGACATCTATGTGCATAAGAAGGTTGTAGAGGGGGAGGGGGAGGCCGGGACTACCAACGGACCTAGTCGGGGCCCAGCTAAGTTTACGAACAAGCAGGCTTAGCACACCCTCCCTGGCTTTTCTGATAGTCCGACTCAGGCCTTCTGGCCTAGCCTCGACTAACCTAGACTCCCCTTGCTGGAGTCAGGGTAGGAATTGGCTCATTCCTCTAGTCCACAGGTAAAAGGTCAGATCAAACCCTGTTTCTCAGCTGGACAGGTTTCTTTTCACTTGTTCCGCCACCCGCCTAAAGATACACGGTTAACAGGCCTCATAATAGGTGAAATGATATCGCAACCCTACGTGTGCGTGCACGTACTTACATACACACATCGAGTTAGAAGCTACGCGGAAAGGGGGGGGGGGAGGAGGGAAGGGGGGCTGACTTAGCCAATCTCGCGTGCTCGCCTGGTCTGACTTGACTCTCTCTCATTAATAGGGCAGCGGTGCAAGGTGCAGTTGCGTATGAAACAAGGATAAGAGTGTTTTGAGGCGTATTGTATCGACGTTGTTGATGTGTTGTGCTGTGTTGTTGGTGTGTTGTTTTGGTGTGTATATGGACCACGGAATCATGGAGCCTACATGTGTGCATGCATACAACTAATATGCAGAGACCCGGGTTAAGCAAAGAACCTGTATTTGGCTATCTGGTTATTAGCGATTGAGTTCAGCTTGCGATGTGGTGCTAAGAGCCAAAGTACCCTGTACCTTGTAAAAACGAACCTGGTCTTCTTCTTGACGCCGCCCCTCTGTCAGCTCGAGCTTTTTGTAGGACAACGTGGAGTGGGGATTTGACAACTTGCAACGGAGAAAGCAAGAGATGTGGGAATGGAACAAGGGTTGAGCAGGCTAGGATGGCGACGGACTGGGTGGGCGAAGCAGCAAGCTCGGTAACCAAACTTCCATGTGCGAGTGCGAATGAGGAGGACGAAACAAGGTTGGAGAAAGGCTGAGGCGGCGAGCGAAAAGCAAGAAATGGAGGCTGTTGCTTAGTGAGTGAAGCGCGATTGCTGTCCAGTTGCCCCGTACACACACAACAACATGCATGAGCCAGAAGCCAATAATCCAGTTGTCCCTACGATAAGCCTAGACAAATTTGCGGGCTATCTTCCATAGGGGGATATTCGTAAGACATTTTCATGTGTCTACTGTTCTTCTTTTTTTTCTCCTGCCAGTGGAACGCGAGAATGGGTGGGTGCGTATGTGCTTGCCTTCCTATGTTGTTGTGGGTAGATGGGAAAATGGATGGAGCACTTGATGTGTGTGTCTTGCGGGCTGTTTCCCCCTCAGTCGTGCATTCATGGACTGGGAAAGAGGCTAATGGTACTTGCCTTGACCTGCCTTGCCTGCCTTGCCTTCCTTGCCTTCCCTGCCTTCCTTGCCTTGACTTGCTTTGCCTGCTTGCCTGCCCACCTGCCCCCGCCTGCCCGCCTGCTCACATACTTGCCAACCTTGCTCACTCTTACTTGCTCCTAGCTGCTGCTACCTGTAATGCTACTGGTACTTGCTTGTAGGTACATGGTGCATGCATCTCGTCTGACTTGGCCCGCATGAATCTGCTCTTTCCCTTTCCTGTTCAGACACTTTGCATCTTTGCATCTTTGCAGCCTTGCAGCCTTGCAGCCTTGTGGTCCTTCGCCCTTCGTCCTTGGTCCTTGGTCCTTTTCTTTCATGCTTTTCTCCCCAATGCAGTATGACTGGCTTTTGAGGGATCGCCTTTTGTATTGCTGATATGGATCTACCTCCTCTCTTTTGATCTTGTCTCTTGGGTGTTGTCTCCCCCTTCCAATGTTGTATCAAGCCTGGTGTTTTTTTCCTGCGTCTGCTTCCTTCTCTGACGTTGTGTCGGCTCCTATGGTACAAGCTGCATCGCGGTATCCAGACGCATTCATCAACGCCACGTCGGCCGCTGTTTTGTGGCGCTATGTATGTTTTTGCGGTATGTGTGCACATGCGACGTGAAATCTTGCGGGCCTGGAATGCAATGATAGGTCGCTAGCCAGCTTGACTTGTCGTAGCCGCTGTGGGCTCAGTGAGTTAGCCTGTCTGGCTTCTGGCGGTGGCTGCTTTTCTTCATTGCCCTGTTCGGTATCCTTCTTGTATGGCAGTAAAGGATTTTGCCGTGGACCACAGGGACGCACAGATATTTCATCACAAGGAGTCTGGGCCGCCGGATGGATTGGAAGCTCTTCGACTTGTACGTACAGTACAGATAAGCGTGCGCATGCAAGAACAGAACAGGGACTAGCAAACACGCAAACGAATGAGCGAGCGAGTGAGCCAGCGAACAAAAAAGAGGCTAATAGCACAAACCAAAGAAAGGAGCCTTTCCTCTCCTCTCGCTGTCCGTCATACTCCTGCCTCCTACTACATTGTCTTTTTCTCCTTGTTCCTTCTACCTCCCAAACCCCTGCTACTTGTGGCCGTTGTCGCCCCCCCTTGGCGAGCTTGTTGGGTTGTGAAGGGGTGGCCTACTAATACTAGTATAACTCTGGGCCGCTATATAGGCGAGCGAAGATCCCCTCTTCTTTGGAGCAGGGTTCTCTGTTTCTCTCAACTCACCCAAGCCCACCCAGTGCTCTTTCTTTTTGTTTTTTTGGGGGTTTTTTCTCATCTCTACCGTCCCCTCTAGCTCTATGCACCTAAAGTTCTCCCGCTTGATCGGCTGTCATCCGTGCTACCCACCCTCCATTCTTCTCGCATGAAAACTTCATTGTACAATTACGTTTGACGATCACAGCTGATATATCACTGCCACTATTACTACCCGGTCGGTTCTCAGCTCATATATTTTTATTCTTTTTTCTTCTAGACATCACCACTTATCTTCGTTCAGCGCCAAGTCTTTCCTGTCGAAACATACCTACATTTCGCCGACCACAATAACACTCCCTCCTGCGTTCAAGTTCTCCCCCCATCCAATATTTTTCCTTTGTCTTGTCCTTCTTCTTGTCCTGCCCTGTCTCGACATAGACGCTGAGGCCCTTTCGTCCTTTTGCCCCTCGGCACTCTGTCTCTCTTGCTTTGCCCATCCATCTCATGCACACGCCGCTTTAGAGATCTCTTCAAGTACATATACAGCGAATTATACCCAGCACCTCGCCTATTTATCTTATCACCTCTACCCGCTACTTTGCCTACGCCCAATCAATCACCTTCACTTTTTGTTTTCACATTTCATACTTCATATTTCACTTCTCCCTCATCTGTAACCTTTTATTACTGTCCTCTTTGCGCCTTTCTTCTACTCTTGCCTCTTTTTCTTCAGTGCCCCCCCCTCCCCCCCAAAACAAATACCTTCTTACCACTAGAAACAAGAACACCGTGCTGATCTCTACAAATCGCATCACTTCTTCACCACTGGCACTCCATCGCATTACTCAACAATACAACTAGATCTTTGGAATCTACTCAAAAACGCACAGAAATGTCGGGCTACAACTACCCTCATTACGACGGGACCACACCTCTTCCCAATGGCGTCAGCCCTCAGTATATATCGTCCCCTGGGTACTATGACCAACAGCAGCAGTACCAGCAACAAGTGTATGTTTTAATACCTATGCCCTGCACCCTCAGTCTCACGGTTGGTAAAACCTTCGGGCTGTCGCTATCGTGCCATGACCAATGATAACGATGGCTTGAATGCTCACTAACTGGTTGTCCCTTCAAGACCCGCCGCAGCCTATCAAACCTATCCCCAAAACCCCGAAGCCGGATTTAACTATGCCGCCACCCCCGGCCAACAAGTGTACCAGCAGTATCCCCAGGTTGGTGCTCTATAGCTCTTTGCGACTTTGTAGCGCAACGCCATTAAGCATCAGAAACTGACCAACCCCGCTTAATACCAGTTTTCTTCTCCAGGATCGACAACATATTCGCCTCAGCAGAACAACCTGATTGCCTCTTGTAGGTCTACCAGCCATTGTGGTTCACGCCCGCTATCGCTTTACAGTCAAAACCTAATACCTCCATTTTTTAGTCCAAACTGCTACGCCAATGACTTATGCGCCTAACACTATGGCTGGCCCTTCGTCTGGTGTGGTCGACCCTAGCGCCTATGCGACTTCCGGGGGAGCAGATGCGACAGCACCTCCGCCCTCCTATGACTTCAAGCTTCCACCCTGCCAAGGCCGCAAGAAGGCGCTCTTGATTGGCATCAACTACTTCGGCCAACGCGGTCAACTACGCGGCTGCGTTAATGACGTCAGGAACATGTCAGCATACCTGACTCAGCAGTTCGGCTACAAGAGAGAAGACATGGTTATCCTGACAGACGACCAGCACAATCCCATTGGTCATCCTACCAAGCACAACATTCTCCGGGCTATGCATTGGCTAACAAAGGATGCCAAGTCAGGGGATTCCCTCTTTTTCCACTACTCGGGTAAGTTTTCTCTTCTCCTAGTTGTGCATAGCCGACTAGAAACAACGGCTGACTGGCGTAGGCCATGGTGGTCAGACACGAGACCCCGAATCTGAGGATCCCGAAGGTTACGACGAGGTCATCTACCCCGTTGACTTTAGGCAAACTGGCCATATTAGCGATGATGAAATGCACCGTATTCTGGTCAAGCCTTTGTGCCAGGGCGTGCGGCTTACAGCAATCTTTGATTCTTGCCACTCGGGAACAGCGCTAGATCTGCCCTACATCTACTCCACCCAGGGAATTATGAAGGAGCCTAACGGCGTTCAGGCTGCTGGCACCGAGCTGTTGCAGAGCGTTTCTGCTTACACCCAGGGACAGGGCGAAGCCGAGACGGTTAAGCGTGGCTTCATAGGCTTGCTCAAACGTGCGACTGCTGGTGACGAATCCCTGCAGCGCTCTAAGCTTCTGAAGTCCTCTGAAGCTGACGTTGTCATGTTCTCAGGAAGCAAGGACAACCAAACCTCGTAAGTTTCCCTGATCTTGCCACTTTCCATCTCTTGTTATCATCTCATGCCTTGTTCTATGTCATACTAACCTGCCTGTCATCAACTACCAGTGCCGACTCAATGGTTTCGTCGCAACCTACCGGCGCTATGTCATGGGCCTTTATTACAGCCCTGCGAAAGAACCCACAACAGAGCTATGTGCAGCTCTTGAACAGCATCCGCGATGAACTGGCTACCAAGTACACGCAGAGGCCACAGCTTTCTTGTAGCCATCCCTTGAGTAAGCACCACCCACTGATGATCAAACAGTACAAAGCACCTTCTACACGCACGTCCCCATGAATAGAGCTTGTCCCTCTTGTCCTTGCCTTTTTCTTCTTTGGCTCTGGGCTTCCCCCCTTCACTGCATGTTTAAACAGGCAGACAGTTTTCAATCCAAAAGCTTGTTGTTGTGTCTTGCACCTGATTCTTCCTATTCATGCACATACTGCTTTACTTGTCTCTGGTTCCTCAACCTTAAGCCGTATGCACACAACTCCCCCTTACTAGTTCATGATGCTCTCTTCATTACCCGCTCCTATTCTTCTACGAGTTTGTTATATTTTTTTTTAAAAATAAAAAGCCTCTACGTGCTGACACCTTGGTAGATACAAATCTGCCGTTTGTCATGTAAACAGAACAAAGCAACAAACGAGCAACAGACGGATAAGCTACACAACATGGCCATACAACAACAAAAAGGCAACAGAGTGGACTGGCTAGTGACGAAAGAACAGGGCTATCCAAAAAGGCTCCTCTTTACTACACACACACACACATACATACATGCACACACCTGAAAAACTAGGATAATAAAATCGAAGCAAAGAACGCCGTCACTACCATTACTAGTACTAGCCAGTACCACTCCACTGCCTTTCCGGTCTTTGTCAGGTCTGCTAGTGACGGTATTTCGCAGCCTATGCTGTTGGCGGAGAACCGGAGAGGCCCAGGCTCTTAAAATCATGGGAAAGGGGTGAGAAAGCTTTTTCTTCCGAGGCACTCGTAAACGTTTTGTGTCCTGTTCTTTTTGCGGAGTGTGTTAATTTTGTTTCTTCGTGATTTGAAGCTCAAGCAAGGATTGTAGTTGAAAATACAATTTTTTGCAGCTCTGAAATTGTACTAATAGAACGAGAATAAACACATTGATATAAGGAAGGTTATGTGAATGTAGAGAGATGGATGGACTCCAGAAGATGGAAAAAGATGGTACATGAGAGACAAAAACGTAGATATCATTAATCGCATCACAAAGCTCAAGTTCATACAAGGGAAAGAAAAACAAACATGCCAGCCCCAACGCCTCGAAACAGCCCAACAAAAGTAATCGGGCACCCGTCCTAGAAGTAGCGCCCAAGAAACAAATAACCAAAAGAAAAGTATACCGTTTTCGCCGTATCTGGTCCCCTCTCCATGTTCTCCTGTTCTACTTTGCACTCCCTGTCCTCCCCATTTGTCTATCTCCGTGCTAGACCGCCGCCCTGTCTCCGAGTCCCGGTCACAATGCTGCTCCGAAGATCTCTAACGCGTTTCTTCTTCTTCATGTCTTCGACGGCCTCGACAATCTTTGCTCGTGTAGCCTCCTGCTTTTGCCATAGTGCCGCTCCACGGTGTACCCGCGTCACGAAGCGCACTGCAAGGGCGACAGTCTTAAGCGTCGGACGCGAAGACAGCGATGTTGCCGATGTCGGTGATAGCGACTTGAGTGCCGAAGATGGTAGGGTAAGGGCAGTCTTGTCGCCAAGAACATCGCGACGAATGTGTTCGAGTTGGCGCAATTGGGCGGTATTGCTGTGATGAAAAAGTTGGTTAGCTGGTGTCCATCCAAGTAGAGGAAAGTAAAAGGGGAAACAAATCACAAATCACTTACCATGCGTTCGCCACATCAAGCTGTAGCTGCAAGAACCGCTTTGCGAATGCCGCATCGGCCCGCATTCCCGCCTCGCGTTCCCACCGTGCCTGCATCCACTCCATCTGCATGACTAACCCACGTAGTTCCTTGCGATGCTTTTCCTCAGCAGCCTGAATGTCAGCTGTAAGCGCCGCAACAGTCGTCCGTGAATCGTCAGCTGCTGCTTGTGCTAGTTCCTGCCGCAGCTCTTGTATGGTGCCCTCGCGGTCATCGGCACTAGCTTGCAGAGCCTTAAAGTCACGTGCAAGCTTCTCGGCGCCAGCCCGGAAGGCGGCTCGTTCGGAGCGTGTGCGCTCGAGTTTCTTGCGCAGTGAAGATTCTGAGGCTATCAGACTCTCAATAGTAGCAAACTGCATGCGCACATCGTGCTCGAGTGCGTCTGACTCGGCAAGTGCTTTGGTTAGCTGGCGTTTGAGGGCCTTGGCTTCCTGTGACGAATGGCTGTCTCGCTCGTTACGCTGGAGAATCTCCTCGGCACGGGCTACTGCGGATGCAGCCTCCTTCTCGGCCTTTTCAAGACAAAGGGCCAATTTGCGCGATTCTCGTTCATGCCCAGCACGAAGATCGTCGGCTTCACGGCGAGCTTCATCGAGCGACTCTTCAAGAGCCACGCGTTCATCTTCCACATCAGCCAGTTGGCTGCGTAGCTCAGCAGCAGACTGCGTTGCCTTGTGCCCAGTCTCACGTAGCTTGGCCTTGGACTCCTGCAGACTCTGCTGGGCGGATGTGACTTGTTTGCGTAGAAGCTCAATTTCGGCACGGTGTGAGGATGAGCCTGGAGACGAGGCCACGGACATGGGCGAGTTGAGGAGCTTGGACATTTCGGCTTCGTGGAGACTTCGCTCTAGTTCAGCAATGCGTTTCTTGAGGCCGCGGACAACCTCCTTGTTGCTAGACTCACGAGACAAGTAGTCTAGTTCCTTTTGACGAGCAGCTAGAAGATCCTGGCGGATTGCAAGTATCTCGCTGCTGCCTTCGCCTCCGCTCACATCAGGGGTAGTGGCTGCAGCTAGCTTGGCCTGGTACTCGTCTAGTTGCCTCTCAAGAACGCGGATTGTCCGACGTGCAGCAGAAAGCTCCTGTAGGTCGTGGGCACCAGAAGAAGATGAGGCCTGGCGCAATTTGCTGATTTCCTGAGCAAGCTTGCTCTCCTCTTCAGCTGCCCGCTCGATTTCGTCTTCCAATGACCGTTCGGCTTCAGCCCTCCGCCTCTCAAGAAGCTCTTTTTCCTCTGACAAGCGAGCGACTTCGGCTTCAAGCTTTGTACGTGCAGCCCGCAAATCGACACGTTCTTGGTCTATGCGATACGTTTCTTCGCCTCGCTGGCGGCTGAAGGATTTGAGTTCGGCTTCTAGTTCGTCACGTTCGGCACGGACTTCAGCAATGCTCTCCCGGATGGTCTTGAGTTCCAGGCTGATAGTAGCTACCTGCTCTTGCAAGGCCATCTTCTCTTTTGAGACGCGGCTAAAGTTCAGCGACGACTCGGAGAGCTGAGTCCGAAGGCGCTCAAGCGTTAGTGATGTTTGGCGAGAAACCTCGTCGTGAGATCCCGAGGAGGCGGCACGGTTAGCAGCTCTTAAAGTCTCAATCTGTGCCTTGAGATCCTCCTTCTCACGCGTGGCATTCTCGGCGTCTTCTTCCATGACAGCCTGGAGGACTTCCACTTCGTCAGCCAGAGCTTCGGCCTTTTCTGCATCCGTCCTGGCCCGGCTCTGGGCATGACGCAATTCCTCACGAACATTAGAGATCTCAGTTCGGAGCTCAGAAAGAGAAGATTGTTTGATTTCCAAGGCATGTTGCAACTCTTCAATACGCCTTAAAAGAACTGCCTCGTCGCGGCTGTGGCGGTCTGCTTCATCCTTGATGGCATCCTGGAGCCTTGTTTCCTTAGAGCTGAGCGTGTCTCCGGCCTGGCGCAAGTTTTCTACAGCGCGTTGCAGATCAGTAGCTTTTTGCTCGGCGCGGTCTCTGGCAATTTCCAATGCCCGCTTCTCATTCTCCCATTTATCAGAGTCTGTATCATAGAGATTATCGCGTTCATGAATTTCCGCTTGCAACTTGAATATCTCCTCGTTGAGCCGGTCGATATCGCCAGCGTATAGATCACGTGCATCTCTGTCCAGATCAAGGGCCTTTTCCCTTTCACGAGACAGACTTGTCTCTAGATCAGAAACCAACTTGCGCAGCTTAACAGCCTCCTTCTGCAGAGATGCTGATTCCTGGGCGAGATTGTCATGCTGGCTCTGGAGATGCAACTTCTGGTCTTTGAGCCCCTCCACCTCAGCCTCCAAGTCTGTGTACTTGGCTTTGAGGGTATGCAAGTCCCGCTCAAATGTATCGCGCTCGCGTTTTGCCTCGCGAGCTTTCGTCCTGAGTTCTTCGCCTTCAGCAAGAGCTGTAGCGTACTGCTTCTCGAGAGCGGAAAAGTCTTTGCCTGCCTGTTCAAGCTCCATTTGCAAACGCGCAGCCTTTTCGTCAATCTGGCGTGAGAGCGATTTGCTCATGGTGGATTTGTTGGCCATTTCTTCTTGAAGCTCCTCGAGATCTGCCTCAGCACGTTCACGCTCTACCAAAGCTTCTTCCATCTTAATGCGGATGTCGTCGGATTCGGACTCGATGTCGCGGATTTTGCGCTCAAGGTCTTCGATGGTATCGCGGGCAAATTCGAGGTCATCGCTAGTCTTGGCTGCGTCTTGCACTTGTTCCTCAAGCTCTACTAGTCGCCGCTGATCTGCCCTTGACCGTGTCTCCAGTTCAGTTATTTGACGCTGCTCATTCTTGGAGCGAGCCTCGACAGCCATAAGCCGCTGTTCAAGCTCGGCTGCTTCCATGTCTCTGGTTTCAAGAGCCCGCACCCTGACTCGCAGCTGCTCTGTCTCAATTTCCTGTTCCTTAGCCCGACGAAGCTTTTCCCGGAGCCCATCAATCTCAGCTTTCCGGTCGGCGTTGAGGTTTTCTAACTGGCGCGTCTTTTCCTGCAGGTTGTCAGACTCCTCGCTACTAAATCTCGCTTGCCGCAAACTTTCTTTGAGCTTCTCTATCTCGGCCTCTCGGTCGGCTAAACGGTTGGCTTTGAGCTGAAGTTCCGACACTTGGCCGTCTTTCTCTTCTAGTTGCCGCTGCTTGTCCCGGACGGCTTGCTGAAGTTCTGTTACCTCATCTTCTTTTTGATCGAGTGATTGTTCTTTTTCGCGGAGATGTCTTTGCAGCTCCTCCACCTCATCCTCTTTCTCATCGAGAGCGCGCTCTCTATCCTGGAGGTTTTGCTGGAGATCGCCAAGCTCCTCATCTTTTGCCTGTAGCACACCTTGTACCTTTTCTTCGGCGTTGTTGTCGAGCTGTTCTCGCAAATCGTCCATCTTGTCCTGGTGCTCAGCAATAAGTCGTTCTTTCTCGCGGAGTTCGGCTTCAAGATCGGTGATTTCATCGCGCAATTTGTCGACTTCGGCGCTTCCGCTTTCTGCCTGTTCCAACTGTGCTTGGAGGCGGTCGATCTCGGACTCCTTGTCTTCAAGGTTTTGGCGCAAGCGCTCAGCTTCGGCTTTGAGGGAATCGTCGGCATACTTGCGCTTCGAGCGCTCTTGGAGTTCAATCATTTGCTGGCGGTATTGCTCGAGGTCCTTTTCAGCAACATTAAGGTGTTTCTTGTAGCGCTGGAGGTCGCGTTGCATTGTCACCTTGTCGACCTTGAGCTCAGTGTTCTCTTTGAGCGCAGCTTCGCTAAAGCCTGGGCCTGCTTTGCGCAGAGCCTCTTCGAGAAAGTGAATCTTGAGTTTGAGGCCAAAGTTTTCCTTTTCGATCTTGTCGATGACGTTTTCCTGCTCACGCAGCGACATTTGATTGCCATCGTCTAATGGGCCTTTGCCAGAAAAGTTTCGCCGGGGCGGGAGGTTTAGTGGTGTCGAAGAAACGCTGCTAGCATCGGCTGGTAATGGCGTTCCAATCGACATGACTGAGCGGCCTAGTAACGAATTTTCAAGAGCCGGAATGGGTGTGAGATCTTCTTCTATTCGATCTAATAGCCCTGTCGGCGTACCTGGCATGTCGTTGCCATTTTCTTTGCCGCGTCGTCTAAAGC
The DNA here is from genome assembly GCA_038382965.1 of Ceratocystis huliohia. Lineage (NCBI taxonomy): Eukaryota > Fungi > Ascomycota > Sordariomycetes > Microascales > Ceratocystidaceae > Ceratocystis > Ceratocystis huliohia. The sequence goes on along the minus strand of JAXCEX010000087.1, from coordinate 3,903 downwards.
CTCCATTGCGGGTTGCAGACTTGAGGAGGGGTGTGAATTCGGGTCCATTGTCTGGTATATTACGGCGGTCGGCTAATGGCCCTCGCCTAGGTGTCCGAATTGTGGCGCCGCTACGGCCGCCACGCAACTGAGCGAACAGATTTTGTTGGGCGTCGTCTTTGGTCGGAGAGACGAACGAGGCTTCTTGTGAGATGTCGAGATCGGGTTGGTGTTGGGATAGATAGGTTGCATCACCTAGATTTGTGCGTGGAGTGTCGAGAATGTCTCCGTAGCCCGGGTAGACCATGATGAAGGGGGAAGGGGGAGAGTGTGGGTGTGGGAACAAGAGGTTGATAGGTGATGATTTGGATAGATGTAGCTAAAGATGGAGGCGCCAGCATCTAGAGAGGTAGAGATGCTGGGTTGCCTAGGCCTATAGTGAATCTTTGCAGATAGAAGTGACTTTTGAGATCGGTTGGGCCTAAGCTTCAGTGTGTTGCGTATAGCCACTCATAGATGTTCAGATGTCAGCCAGGAAATGTCTTCCTCTTTCTTTCAAAAGCCAATATTTCCATGGGCTCTTTGTTGCTAAGGCTAAGTTGCAAGGGGCGCGCGTCTGTTGTTTACTTTGTGTCCATTTTAGGACTAGTGCACTAAATTTCAACACTCACTCCCAGCCAATAGGCGCAAGCGTGTTCTGTGGAGCCTCCAAGGGTCTGTTAACCCTACTGTCTAGACCGCACAAAGGCGCATAGCAGTCCAAGCCCTTATTTCTAACCCTAGCCAGCTAAATCCTGCCTGGCGAAAATCTAAACCATCTTCTCCGCACTAACAGTGTAGCGCCTTGTCTCGTGACTTCTCAACTGTTCCTGCCATAAGCTGCAAGCTCTTTGCACAATTTTGATGACATGGGGCCGGATCGCGGGACGTTCTTTGCTTCCTTTCTACCTGCGCTATTCCTGGCTGTTTGTCTATTTCTCCTATCTACGGATTAACACCGTGAAAGCATGTTGACGTGACGCCTCTTTTATTGCTAGGAATCATTTCTGGAAACTGCCGAGCCCCGTTGCGCTTGCCCTCGCCGGTTTTTTCTTTCCCTGCTTGCGCCTCTGCTCTCTCGCCCATTACTTATATGAAAACACCTCTGCATGCAAATCCCAGTGGTGTTTCTTCTCTCTACCTATACCCTTGGTCTTTAATCCAATGCGACTTCCATAACCTCCATACCTTCTCCAGCACTTCTTGCCTTTGCCTTTCTTTGCCTTGTCCTGCTCTTGTTCCTCTTTGGGTTCGCTTCTCCCTTTGTCACAAGCAAGGGGAACCCTACAACCCATTCCATCCCATCCATACTCGACTACTCTTGAAGCCATAGCCCTTGATCATCGCATATCGCCTTTTACTTGCCTTCTCCTTCCGCTCCTGGCCCTTTTGTTTACCTTCCGCTCACTATAGCGCCAAATATCGCCACTGTCTACGCTATATAAATTTTCGCTTGCTGCTTGTATCGTTACATAAATAGCCTGACGGGTGCTGCAACAGTAAACCTTCTATCCTTTATACTGCAGCTAGACCAGGCTTGTCTGCTGCACTTCTCCTCAATTTTGCTGCCGTGAAATCTCACCAGCCCCATCACGGTCTCTCGCAGCAACAGCGGCGCTGTCAGCCACTTCGAGGCGTCCTTGCGTGTACCAACACGAGAGACTATGCTCTATTAATACCTGCCCTCTTTGCGCATGCAACTTGCTTTACCTTTTCTTTCCTCCTCCCTGTTTCTACTCCTTGGATGCAGTTTCCTCCCCAAAAAAACCCTTTCGTGTGAACCGGATCTACACATCTCTTTTCTTCCCTCCTAAACCACTCAAATAATGGCCCAGTTCGATGACCTGCCCAATGAGCTCGTCCAGCTCATCCTCACATTTATATCCGCTGAAGACAACCTACGCAATGTCCAGCGTGTCAACCGTCTTCTCCACATGCTCGGCAGTGATCCGCGGATATGGCGGTACCATTGCTCCTTGATGCGCTACTGGAGCCCACATCACAGCATTGAAGACAAGTTTAGACTTAGCCTGGCTGAGGTCGACTGGAAACGGCTCTACCTTCTGCGGAGGAGACGAAATGCTGAGGCAGAGTATCTATTGTCATCTGCGATCAGCAACCGTCCTGGCAGAATGATGAGACTAGAGCAAGTATCCGTGCTTGGCCTTGATGTCAAGCAGTATCTGTTGGATCAAATCTCTTTAAATTTCATGGACTGCCACGATGCACTTGCCAGAAAGTAAATATGACACCAGCACCTTCTTCCCCCTAAAAAAATAGGCGTACCTGGATTTCTTAGGATCATCTTGACCACTAACACACTACCCTTGCAGGTTTCATGCAGACGTTTCATTATCAAGCATGCATAGAGCCATGGGTATCGCCCGCTGCCTCCGGCTTGGCCCTCATAAAATGAAAGAGACTCAAGTTGAATCTACAACAAGAGGTATGAAGTATAGCGCTAAAGAATGGAATAGAGGTGACTTGGAAGGGATCATGACTGGCCTCGACATGTTTGCCTTAACCAGCAACGAGAGAGATATATCATGGGTAAGAAATCCTAAGTCTCCCATCTACTTTCCGCTAGTTATTTGGCCGCTAATACCTATTAAACTATCTAGTCCTCAACCGAACTTGATCGCTATGCCGAGGAATTCCGTAGGCAAAACTCTGACTTTGGCCTACTAAGCTACCGTGAAAAGGCATTGCGTCTCAACAAGTGGTTACGTCGCTCAGGATACACTGGTAACAAGCCGATCGGCAAAAGCTTTTCTCATCTCAGATGCGCCTATCTAGGCCAGGTTCTAGCCCACGAGGACCACATGGCCAATCCTCTGATCCAGTGTGTCATCTATTGCTGCGTTGCTGCTAGGCTGGGCATCAACGCTGACTGTTGCCTGTTCCCTGGGAAGCTCCATGTTATTGTTCGTGCACCTGATGGTGAATACTTGGACGGGCCTTTTCCCCGCAAAACCCGCGCCATCGGAGACGAAGACCGCTTTCTGGTCGACATGTTCATGAGCCCGTGTGACAGCGACTCGGAGATTAGTTTCTCTGATCTTAGACAGAGCCTTGTGTCATGGGGTATCGACTCTTCTGAAGATGGCTGGCTTGAGCCCATGCACCCAGCTAGCGTGGCCCTTCGCAACTGTCGCAATATTGCCTCTAGTTGCGAAAGGATACACCGCATGGCACCTAATTCAGCGAGCGAGGCATGTTCTCTCATGACTAACAACAACTACCACAACGTTTTGCTCGCTAGCTACGCTAGTCTTTGGATCCGGGCTGTCTTAACCCCTACGTGGGATGTATCCTGGAAACAATGCGTGCTAGAACTGGTCGAGACTGTTCGAGCTTCGTGGCCTGAGGACTACTGGATAGTCCAGCGGTTCTGCCCGCCGTTTAATGGACTGGGTATGTCACGTACCCGCGCTGGCACTCACAGCATGATAACCACTTTGACGCCGTACAGGCCTTCAGAGATTGAGCAACAGCGCGACCAAATGCGTATACAGCCTACCTACCGCGATGCCCGGGGCGGCCCTGCAAAGTACCATGTTGGCCAAGTATTCGAGCACACTAAGTACGGCAGTATTGGCGTCATCACCGGCTGGATAGAAGACCGCTCTCCCCGCGGTTATATTTCCTCGGGAGACCGGGACAGCGGCACGGAAGCCGATGAAATCAAAACCATATTTTACTATTGTCTGTAAGTAGCCAAATTCCCTCAACCCTCTCCTTTGGCGTAATGCTCTATCCTCCCCAACCAATCAAAACCAATACAACACAACCAACAAATTCCAACAAAAAAAACTATCACCTAACAATCATACCCCTTCCACTAAATACATATACATATCATACAGAATCATATCATATCAAATA